>PVHP010044647.1:0-13995 GCA_004024765.1 Zapus hudsonius | reverse complement strand
AGAACAGTGCAGGGAGCCTTCTAAAGTAATCAAAAAAAAAAGATACAGGAGGGGAAAAGAATTCAGGAATCACCACAATGTATGCTTTGATCCTAAGAAGTCCTAGGTAAAGCCAATGATGCACTCACAAACTGTCACCTCTAAAACCAAGTGACATCATAAGGAAATATTGCAGCCAGTCTACATATCAGCAAATTTATATGGGTCAACTAAATTATAGTATAATTATACAATGAAGTACTTTGTAATACCCTTGTACAAAAATCAACCTAGGGTTTAGAGAGGGTTAAAAAACACAAAAAACATGTTTTTTTTTTATAATTTAGCACACCCATACTTGGAGTTAGTATGTGTTCGTGCCTGTATGTGTATAAGACATATGATGTTTGTAGACAGAGGGAGAGGGAGTAAAAGACAGAGTGAGGGCTGGAGAGATAGATGGCTCCGCTGTTAAGTGAGCTTCCTGTGCAAGCATGAAAGGCCTGAAGGGAGCCTAGGACCACCTGAGTTCAAATCTCCAGAAACCAAGAGAAACATCTGGGCACAGCCATGCACATCTGTAACCCCAGTCCTGGGGGGAACTGACACAGACAGCAAGCTCTGGAATCAGTAAGAGACTCTTAGAAGAAAACAGGAGGGTGAGTGATGAAGGGGACACCCAATGTTCTCCTCTGGCCACTGCATCAGCACATGCGTGCACATACCCCACACATACCCCACATGTCCACACACGCTATGCACATGCAAAGAAAGATGAAAAAATAAATACACCAAAATGACTACCAATTTTTCATCACAAGATGGGCGCTTCGGCTTCTCGTGCTTCCTTGACTTTTTTCCATACCTTCCAAATTGTTCAATAGGAGTATTTGTTCTGTTTATAATTTTAAAAAGAATAGCATTTTGAAATCTACGTTCTACTCCAAACTACCAAGATTATATTTGAAAAGTGTTTTAGAGGGCTGGAGAGTTGGCTCAGTTGGCAAATTTCCTGTCACATAAGCAGGACGAGCTGTGTTTGGATCACCAGTACTGATGTCAAAGTCAGGCATGGTGACCCATACCTGTAATTCCCAGCACTGGAGAGGAAAATGCAGGAAGATCCCTAGAGCTTGCTGTCTAAATGGTCTGTCTAAATCACTGAGCCATAGCCATGGGTTCAGTGAGAGATCCTATCTAAAAAAAAAAAAAGGTGTAAAGTGATTGAGAAAAGCACCTAACCATGACCTCTGACCTCCACATGCCCACACATAGGTGCACAGGTACCTGCACACACACACGTGCTTACACATACATAAGCATACACATGCATAAGCACAAGTGTAAAAAATGTTTTGTGATGTGGGAAAATGCCTATTTTAAAAAAAGGATAGGGCTGGAGAGTTGGCTCATCGGTTAAGGCACTTGCCTCCAGTGCCTAAGGCCCGGGGTTCAATTCCCCAGGACCCACATAAGCCAAACCCACAAGGTGGTGGCCCTGGTGCTCTCTCTCTCTCTCTCTCTCTCTCTCTCTCTCTCTCTCTCTCTCTCTCTCTCTCATTTCTCTGCTTGAAAATGAATAAATAAAATATTTTTTAAAAAAGGATAAATTCAAACTCTATTCAAAAGGCATGGATACAGATTCTATTCAAATATGCACTGGTTATTTCTGAATGACCAGATTGGGTAGTTTTAAGAATTTTTTTTCAATGATTTTTACCTGGAATAAAATAAACAGCACAAAAATTGTTTTCCACCTGCTGTGGTGGCGCACACCTCTAGTCCCATCACTAGGGAGGCAGAGGTAGTTTTCCAAGAGTTAAAAAAGGAGTGCTAAGATTGACAAAAATGGACTGACTAGTTTACATATTTAATATTAAAAATATTTTTTTAATTTTATGTTCAAGGATCAGGGAGAGGGCTCGTTCTGTAAAGTTCTTTCCATTGTAAGCATTAGGAATGAGCTTGGATCCCTGACTCCCACATAAAAGCCTGGCATGGTGGTATGTGCCTACAATCCCAACACCCAGGAGGTGGAGACAAGTGAATCCCTGGGGCAAACCAACTATCTAGACTAGCCAAATAAGTGAGCTCTGGGCTCTGGGTTCAGTGAGAAATTATCTCAATAAATAAAGTGGAGATTGATTCAGAAAGATGCCTGATATTGACAGCTAGACTCTACATGTGCACACATACATACACACATGCATGAACACCACACATGCAAAAAGAAATTAAAAGGTTGTTGGGCTGGAGAGATGGCTCAGTGGTTAAGTTGCTTACCTGCAAAACCTAATGATTGGAGTTCGATTCCTCAGTGCCCACGTAAAGCTAGGTGCACAAAGTGGCACATGAATCTGGAGTTCCTTTTCAGTGGCTGGAGTACCTGTCATACCCATTCTCTCTCTCTCCTCTCTCTCTCCTCTCTCTCTCTCTCCCTCTCTCTCTCTTTCTCTCTCTGCTTTTCTCTGCCTGCAAATAAATAAAATATATAAAAAATTGAATGTGCCCAATTACATGATTTCCTTCAATATAGAAGCAATATATCAACTCTAATACATGAAGCGGGGAGAGATGCCCCTTACACTGAACATAGCACTATGCAGCCGAGCAAATCAACTCCAGATTCCCAGGGAATAGCCAGCCCTGAGGGTCGTGCTGTTGGCCCACTCATGGACACTATTCTCATCAGTGACAGGGAAGCTCTAGGCTAACATGCCCCTCTCCTTCACTGCTGGTTGTGATGGACAAAAAAAAAAAGCCAGAAGTTTCTCTCGACATCAGTTATCTCAAAGCATGTTTATGAAGCTTCTTAATATTTCCTCATGCCAGCGGTGTGGAAAAAATCAAGCTGTGATTAATTAAACATATGATTCCAAATGAGACAACATCACTTCCTGGCTCTGAAAAGTGTTGCAGAGAGGAGCAACAACCTTAAGAAATAAATTAAGAACAAATTGGATCCTGAGGACATGTGAGTCATTTCCCACACAGCGTCAAATGCACGAGTTCTTCCAGTTTATAGTCCGTGATGCCCCACACACAGTTGTACCTACACATCAGATCTGAGGCTCATGGCAAAACTTATTAATCTTCATCAAATCATAGGAGAGAGAAATCACAAATTGCTAAAAATAAATTATAGCTTTAATAAGCATTTCTGAGCTTTTCTCCAATACAGAAATATGGAAAATAAAAAACAAATGTCTTTGGCTTTTCTCCTCTCTTGCATGCAGTGAAGGATGGATACTCACTTCCTATCATGGAAACCCAGCTCAGCCCAGGCTCTTAAGGCCTTGGGTCTCTCTGTCTTACTGAGCAAGAAAAAGACTGATCACTCCATATGCGACTAGAGTTGCTGTCTACCCAAAGCATATGTGTTTAATCAACTTTAATACCCCTGTAGGCCAGAGCAAGTGAAATACTCAGGGCTGGGAATAATTATCATTTCCATTCCATTAGCAAGGTTTGCTCGTGTGCCAGAGGGGCGGGCCATCCACCATCACTCTGCCCAGGGCTGACTGGCATTGAGGTCAGAACTGAAATGCACACACCACTTCGCTGTGGTTCTCAGTGGCCCCTTCCCTTAGCTCCTCTCCTGACCCTGAGGTCACAGTAGCTTTGGTGATTAATGAAGAAAGTGGCTGATCTTTCTCCTTTCCCTCAAGGTGTTCTTCATATTCCCTTTCATTCAGTGGGGAGAATCAAAATCTGTAGACAGAAAAGGCCATTGAAAAGCTGGTGGGCTCGCTGTGCCAACAAGAAAGCTCCAGAGAGCATCAGTAATTTCACCAGATGTGCCAGCAGGCCACCTTTCATACTAAGAGTCCAAGGTCCCCAGTATGCCAAAGAAAACATTTGGAGGAATGTCCAATAGCTCTGGAGAAAGTACAGAGGACCTGAGCATTTTTCTGGACTCTCTTCTAACTGCAAACTGTGTAAGCAATTTGACTTCTCTGAGTTTTGCTTTCCTGACTCTGGAATGGGAAGGAGAGCGGCTGTCCTTCCTCCTCTTGGCACTGAGACGATCCAAGACATGTGTGAGGCTCTGCGTATACCACAAAGCACAGGAATAATAATGGGAAAGTGGTATACAAGATGACTGACGTGGTCAGAAGCTAAAACTAGCTGATCTTGGCAGGATGGGAGAAAATGTGCTTCTCTTCCACTGCAGAGACAGAAATGCACACGTAGAAGTTTTCCAATTTAATAATAGTGTCAAAAGCCTTCAAAATGTGCATACTTTTTAGTCCCAAAACCACTGCATTGAGATTATTTAATTTTCAGTCATATAACAGTGAAAAACATGTGGGGATTACTTTTGTTAAAGCCTTTTCTGCCTTTCAAACTCAGCAATCAACTTATTAGAGTAATTCTATTTAGAATGTTGCCAACGATGTGTGCATTCCGATACCTTCACGTTTAAAAAAAATACAACTAAATAAATAGTCTTTTGCCTCTCTGAACAACACCATGGAAATTGGTTTGAAAAGACATGGGAATTGGTAAGAAAATTTTTTAGGAAAAATTGGTATGGCATGAAAGTACTACCTGAGCTCAGTAAAAGAACATGGAAAATGACTAGTTGGAAGGATTCGTATTTAGAAAATCCAGGATGATTACTGATATTTCAAAGCCAAAAGCTGCCTGACATCTGTGGCAAGAATCGAACCTGCAGCAAAATGTGCTTCAAGGCCCCAAATGGCAGAGCATGACAGCAGCTCATGTTGATGTCAACACTCCCTGTTGACACTTAAGTTCTCCAATCACTGTTGGATTTTTTAAAACATACAACCGGATACAAGAGGCCTTGTTCAACAAATCCAGAAAATGATGGAAATCGTGACCCAACAGGGATCAACTAGATGATTCCGGACAGACCTAGAAAAGGCCTCTCCCTTTATGCCTCCCCCTCATAATATTGCTGTTAAGAAGTGGCTCAAGTTTGAATTGTGGGGAATGGTTGGAGAAACATCTTGGAGAAGGTAGTGGCTCAGGTCTACGACCTAACAAGCCAATATAGATGAACCAGCAGGCCAAGAACCTGTTAAAATGTCAGATTTTTAACAATGATAAATAATAAAATTTTTTTAAAAAATTATTTTGACTGCAAAAGGAGATTGGTGGGAGGTGTTATACCATTGAGGGCATGTCCTTGAAAGGGATGGTGGGACTTTCTCTCTTTTTCTCTCTCTCTCCCCCCCTTTACAGAATCTCATCCTGAAGCGAGCACTCTGCCCCACCATGCCCTCCTGCTATGATGAACTACTGCATCACAGTCCCGTAGCAATGCAGTGGGGCCAATCAGTCACGCACCAAAACTTCCAACACTATAAGCCCAAGTAATACTTTTTCTTTTTAAATTAACATCTCGGGTATTTATTACAGTAATGGAAAGCTTTCCCTTTCCTGTTCAAATCTTTATAGTTCCTCAGAAACATAGAATTGTGGTTTAAGGATACATTTGAGCTGGAGACATGGATCAGCAGCTAAAGACACTTGCTTGCAAAGCCTGACAGCCTGGAGTTTGATTCTCTGGTACCCATGTAAGGCCAGAAATACACAAAGTGGTGCATGCTTCTGAAGTGTGTTTGTAGTGGCAGGAGGTCCTACCACACACTCATGTTCTTGTTCTCTCTCTCTCTCTCTCTCTCTCTCTCTCTCTCTCTCTCTCTCTCTCTCTCTCTCTCTCTCTCATGCTCTATGCTTACAAATAAATAGGAATATATTTAAGGCTAGGGATATGGCTCAGTGGAAAGTGTTTTCTGTGTAAACATTTGGTCTGCTGTTTAGATCCCAGTGACCCACCTACAATCTCAGCTCTCAGGAGGAGGAGACAGGGGATCCCAGGGAAAACTGGCTAGCAAGACTACTCAAAACAGTGAGCTCTAGGTTTTGAGAAGACTCTGCCTGAGTAAAATTAGAGAATGGTAGACAAAGAGATCTACATCAATTTCTGGCCTCCAAACCCATTTGCCCATATGGATACCCACATACATACAAAAAGCACACATAAACACACACACACAAAGAATATATTTTACAATGAATACATGTTATTGTTTGCTTTGTTGTTGTTATTTGAAGCAGGGTCTCATGTAGCCCAGGTAGTCATTCTTTCATGGGGGAGGGAACTTATAACTGCTACAAAAATGCAAAACAAGAAAAACCAGCCAGAGTGAATGCTGGAAAAGCAGAAGTAGTTTGGCAGTGACAGAAAAGGCATTCTAGCCCAAAGCAATAGTGGGAGTTAAAAAAATCATAATTACTTAGTTAACAAGCATACAAAAAAACGAGTCAAGAAAGATAGCAATGTGTGAAGGATAAAAGAAAATTGCATTTCAGAATATTATGTATAGTAATATCAGATAGGAAAAACAAAGAAACAATAATTTTTAAAGGAATCTTAAATTTTATCCTTTTAGCAAAGGAGGAGCATGGAAATTACCGAACATGAAAGCTCAGTATTGAAACTCTTCTAATGTTTAGCGTTTATCCTGACCTTTTAGGATGTGAAAGTATGTATCAGCTATGTGGGATTTATGAGCAGGGAACAGGAAGGGATCTCTCAGAAGAAAGTAACAGCTATGTTTTCTGCTTCAGCTGCCTAGTGCTACATATCAAACCATTCTGAAACTTGTCCCTCATGAGTGTGAAGCCTTGGCTGGGATCAGCTGGGCAGTTCTTCTGCTCTCTGTGACATCTGCTGGGACTGAAATGCCTACAATGATTCATCCCTCACATATCTGCTGCCATTGTTAGGACAGCAGCAGAAGCTAGGGACTGGCCAGATATAAAGCACTGCAACAGATCTGTAATTGAACCCTATTTTCCACTAACACACCAGCCTACCACAGTTTCATACATGATGGTAGCAGGTCTAAATGAGGGGCAAAACACATTCATCCATGTGTCCCAGAAGTCTGCTTGCACTATATGTCTGCATAGCTTCCCCTGCCCCCCCCCCCCCCCCCCACACATGTTGATTATCCATGGGAGCAACATGGAAGGACCAAGGGAGATGCTGCTCACACAGTGTATCTCAGAGCTGAGGTATCAACAGTCTAGGAAACATGCTGCCCTTGTTCAAAAAAAAAAAAGACATTGCTATTTTTCTGGTGGGAAACAAACCTAACCTCTGATGAGGAAAGACATCCTTTATCTTCCAAAGACAGTTGTGATAAAGGCATCCTAAAATGATAGTCCAAAGCCACGTACCATGGCTCACACCTATGATCCCAGCATTAGAAAGGCAGGTGCAAGTTGAATGCAAGCTCAAGGCCAGATTGAAAAACATTGTGAGACAGTTTCAAGAAAAAGGAAGGAAGGAGGCAGGAAGGAAGGAAGGAAAGAAGGTAAGTGCCATGTGTCCATGGCTGGGGGCTTGGCCTAAAGGTAAATGAGAAGTAACCTCTGCTTCCCCTTAAATGCTCATCCTTCACAAGTCCCATCCCATCTCTGACTCTAAAAGCCTTATGATTCACCCAATTTCTCATTAAGCAATACACTTATGCTCTGAAGCAAGAGGTAACCCATAAGTAAAAGAAAGATAGAAGGAAAAAGAAGATAGAATGATAGTGAAGACAGAGATAATGGAAGTAGAGAGGAGAGACACGCTGTAGAACAGGAGAGAGGAAGAGGACAGGGCAAATGGAAGAGATGTATGAGAACAAAGAAGGGAAGATGGTCATTTTCCCAGAGAAAGCAATTTCCAACCACCTCATTTCCCTAATCCCTGCCCCCACCCCCCAAGGACTCCACTGCAACAGTTCAAATTTGAATCCAAATAATGTCTGAGATTTGGGATTCACCAGTAAACTAGCTCTGACTCCCTAATCCCAGCACCGGATGGTCTGGGGTGTTGGGATTTGGTGTTAATTAATTCAGCCACCTGTAACTCTCATTCTGATGTTGCTACCTTTCACCTTAGTACAAAGTTATTTGCAGAAGCTGAGCACTTTGCAGTTAGCCACACCTGCATGCTCATCTCTGTATGCACACCTCTGCCTGCACACACACACACTTCTCTGCCTGCATGCACGTGCACACACCTCTGGATGCACACACACCTCTGCCTGCATACACACCTCCGCACACACCCCTCTGCCTACACACATGCACGCACACACACACACACACACACACACACACACACCTCTGCCTGCATGCACGTGCACAGCTCTGGATGCACACCTCTGCACACACCCCTCTGCCTACACACACACACACACACACACACACACACACACACAAACCTGCATGCACACACGCCTCTGCATGCACATGCATCTGTCTGACTCTTCCTTGGCAAACCCTCCTCTCTCTCCCAGGGCAGACTAGGAATCCTGCAGAGAACTTTTCCTCTTCTCACTCCTTAAACTCATTTGCTCCCAACCTCTTTATCATAAAGCTATAGGAAACAAAAAGAAAAGCATCCTATAAAGTGGATATAATTTTAGTTTCTCAAGCATAAATTTTCATTACTTTTTGAGCTAAACCACATTTCAAATTATTTCCTTGAGGGAATCTGGGGGCAGCGCACTAGCACACCATCACCTCACCTCTACACAGATCTAAAAGCCTGCTGTTTGAGAAAGTAACCTTGCTGGGTGCCTCCCCAGCTCCGTTCTGTCACATCCAAAGAAGCATGTTTATGAGTACGCACGCTGATGAACAGAGATGATAGTTGCAAGAGCATTAAAATATATATATTTGAACCAAACAAAAGTTTTAAAAAGCACAGTACTTAGAGAGACTTGCTTGAAAGACAGCAAGTTGACACGTACGTCACGCTTGCTTGGCACATCCTAGGAACTTCCCTGCCCAGGCACGCATGGGGTCTGCAGGGGTCAAGTGAAACGTCAAGGGATCCAGCAGGTGGATTACAGTTGTCCTCTTCTGGCCTTGAAGGAAGCAAACAGGGTAAAGAACCCACATTCAAGTCCATTTTCTTTCCTGCTCTATTATACATCTTCCAACTTTAGTTTAAAAACAAAAAGATCATTTCATCCAAGAATATAAATACCTTCTGGTTTGTAAGGAAGTATCATTCTGCTAGCCAGGCTGTTTAAGGCTGTCAATAGAACAAGTCTGGAGTAGCAGTCTGATCAAATGTTGAACCTGGAAAAGCCCCTTTAGACGTTGAGGGCCATTAAAAATGGTGGCTGCTAATAAGCATGCTGGGATTGTTGTCTGCATTTCAAAGGATCTCTTGGGAGAAGGAAAAAGGTTGATCAGGCACAATTACTGTGTACAGCAGTTAAAAATTTTCACGACTCCAACATGTTGGTGCTGAGATTTAATCTTACTGTAAAGATACCTTTATCAGCCATTGGGATTTATCATGCACACAAAGCAATTTAGACACGCATGGCTCCTGCCTTGGAGCAGCGTTCTTAAATGGAATTCCTCTCCGTGGATACACATTTGTATTAGCGGAATTTCTTGCTAAGAAAACAAAGCGCCTTTCAAAATCCCAAGTTGTTACCAGCTTGTCATATTGGAAAGATAATACAATTTCAGCAGACTATTCCCTCTCCAGTCAGGAGTTAATGAGATAATGAGCTCACTTTAATTTCCTGGTAAGGGCACCGGTTTCAAGTCACAAAGGCTCCTGACGACTCTGGCGTTTCTCCTTGCCTTTATTCTCGGAGCCTTTATTTTTGGTGCCCTTCATTTTTAAAGAAAAACACAAAAGGTGTAAGTACCCATTTTTTTTTAAGCACAAGCTTTCCCAAAGTGAATTTTTTATTTTAGCATATTCTTTTTGTCGTATTTCTAGCTCCGCTGTCTTCCCTCTTCATTAAAAATAAATAAATACAGAACAGAAGGATAGAGAGAAGGAGAGAGAAAGGGAGGAGAGGGTGACAGAGGCAGCTGCAATAGCAAAGTCCTAGGCCACTTCAGCCTAGGGTAGAAAATTGGCACAGTTCTCCAAAGATTCTGAGAATGGAGGGAAGGGCCATAGAGTTGTCAGAACACCATAGAGGAGGCATTTAATTGCTTGGAGAAATTAGAAGAGGTTTGTTCAAGGGAGCTATACTTCAGCTGAGCCTTCAAGGATCATAAAAACACTCAGTATATAATAAGACACAAGTGTTCCCTCTATGCCTCAAGGGTGTGGGGACTAAGGCTGCACAGAGGAGCATGATGGACAGGTGGGCGAGATGAAGAATTTCACTTCTGTGTAAATACTTGGTACTCTATCATATGGCTCAAAACAGGTACCATGGGTCTTTGTATTGGAGGAAGAAAACAGCAGTAGTTATTAAAGTTAGCAATAAAAAGTAAAACCAAAGAAATTTGTCATGACTTTCAAAGACAATCTAGGAGATAGGAAGTATGCCAGGGACAGGAGAGAGGAGAGGAGAGAACATCCTTAGCTCTATCCTTCCCGGCAGTGCCCAGCTGCTGTCCTGAGAACATTTCCATTCTCTTCCCAACTACCTTTCAAACGGTGGCTAACTCTTTCTGCATATTTTGATGGAGAGCTGAAAACAGGAATGCATGTATTTGAATCTCTTTTTAAATTTTAAGAAATGAAGACTGGCAGATAATAATAACTCATCAGCTCAGTCCCCACAACACCAGCTGCTGACCTAGACAAGCAACAGAGAGCTTGGATGACCATACTTGCTGCAGATAGTCTGAAATCCAGGTTTACCCTACAGTAGCTACCCTTGGCGCTCGTCATTTGGACCGAGAGGCAAAGGCTCACCCTTCCATTGGGATAATGAACAAAGGTGCCCACAATCATGAAACCTGCAATACTGGTTGTGGTGGTTTCGCTTCCTGTCATCATCTCCATTGGTTCTATATTCGATCTCTATGGTGTCTGAAGGGGTTCAATGACTCAGAGATCTCCCTTCCTAAAGATTTCCTGCAATTCAGGTTTTGAATTAATTTTCTAACTTTAATACTGCAAAGTCTTCAAGATATCTTAGGACAGGGGTCTCTGAGTAATATAACAAAATCTAGTGACATGTCTCAAAGTCTTTCTAAGTTATTCTCTTCCCTGTGACTTCTTGGGGATTTCCTTGGAAGCTTAACAAAGAACCGCACTAGTGTTGTGTCTAGATGCCAGAGCTTGAGCTTTATTGAGATATGATTTCATAACATTAAATTGAACTTTTAAGCATATATAATTCAGCTGGAGTATAGCTCAATAGAGGGGTGTATGCTTAGCAAATGAAAGGCCTTGGGTCCAAACCCCAGAAACCAAAGTACATAACTCAATATATCTTCGTTAATATATTCACAATTATATAAACTTCACTATCTAGTTTTAGAACCAACATGCACCGTTCCTCCTCATTCTCCAATCCTTCCAGCCCCTGAAACTCTACTATAGACTATCTGTGTCACTGGATTTGCCTAACTGAACCATGCACATAAGTAGAATTACATGAAACCTTTCCTGTCAGGCTTCTTTCACTTAGCATATGTTTTCAAGGTTCATCCACCTTATGGTACATGTCAGTATTTCATTGTTGTTATTGTTAAATAATATTCTAATATACAGATACACCATATTTCATTTGCTCACTCTTCAGTAAGTACACATTTGGGTTGTGCAAACTCTGGCACTATTAATAACAAGGGTGCTATAAACATTTTCGTATAAGTTTCCATGTCTGCATATGTTTTTATTTCTCTGGGAATATAAACCTAAAAGCAGAATTGCTAGTTGGTAACTCCATGTTGAGGGATTGCTCCATATTGTATGCAACTCCATATTGTACCAAACCACTTGAAACTCAACCAACAAGAAGATATGGGTTTTAACTTCTGCACACCACTAACACTTGTTATTATCTGTCCTTTTCATTTTAACCATCCCACTAGGCATGAAGTGGTTTCTCATTGTAGCTCTGATTTGCATTTCCCTCATGACTAAGGATGTGAGCGTGTTTTTAAATATTCAGTGGCTGTCTCTTTATCTTTTGGCAGAAATTATTCATGCCTCTTCTTATGAAGTTGTTTGCTATTGTTGAGTACTGAGAACTCTTCATATATTTTAAATATAAGTTCCACACCAGACATTTGCTTTGCAAAATAGCTCCCAATCTACAGTATGATTTTTCACTTCTTTGAAGATATTTTTAGAGCAAAAAGTCTTTAATTTTTATGATGTTCATTTATGTTTTCTTTTATGCCTAGGGCTTTTGACATCATATTTACAAACTATTGCCTAATCCAAGTTCACGAAGACTCATATTTTCTTCTGAAGGTTTATTTTAATTATGTGTCTATGTTTGGTGTGTGTGTGTGTGTGTGTGTGAGAGAGAGAGAGAGAGAGAGAGAGAGAGAGAGAGAGAGAGAGAGAGAGAGATTACGGTTTATGAGTATGCATGTGGAAGTCAAAGGACAGCCTCGAGTCTCAGTCCTCACCTTCCCCCTTGTTGTGAGTCAGGTCTCTTGTTTGTAGCTGCTTCCACCAGGCTCGCTGTCCTGAGAGCTTTGAGGTTCTCATGTCTCACCTCCCTTCTCCTCTTAGGTTCACTGGGCTATACATCGAGCTTTATGAGAGTTCTGGGGATCCACACTCAGATCACCTGACTTGCACAGGAAGCACTTGACCTACTGAGTCATCTCTCTGTCCTTCTTCTGACAGTCCATATTTTAGATTTATTTTGAGTTAAAATTTCACGTGGAGTAAAGGTAAAGTCATAAACTTCACTATGTATCTTCCCCCAACAGGCAGACAAGCACACATCCTCTTGCCTGCACCTGTACTCCCCTCCTTCTCTCCCCTGGAGACAGCCCCCATGGACACAGATCCCAGCTTCAATTCTTCATAACTGAGCATCCTGTTTTGGGCCCTGGTTTCCTCAGCTATAATCTAAGAATAACATCCCTGTTTCATATGTGTGCCAGGAGATGAAAGGAAAAGACTTTCTACTTGCCATCAAAACGTTCCCTGTGGAACTGAGCAGAAGAAGGGGCGGAAAGATTGTGAGAGTCGTGGTGGGGGAGAATATCCAGAGGCATGACACCCCTGAATAACAACATACTAGGGCCAGGAGATCCGGGCTGACTACTAGGCTATCCATAATCCCCTGCCCCAAAGGACTGATCCAGACGGCCCATGGAGGATACCCAGCCGATTGGGAATGGGGAAGAGGGGTACTGGGGAACTGTGGAAAACTACTCATTGTTTGCCCATTAAATAATGTAACTCATTATGGACAATTTAAAAAAAGTTCCCGGGCTGGAGAGATGGCTCAGCGGTTAAGGCACTTGCCTCCAGTGCCTAAAGCCCCGGGTTCAATTCCCCAGGACCCACATAAGCCAGACCCACAAGGTGGTGGCCCTGGTGCGCTCTCTCTCTCTCTCTCTCTCTCTCTCTCTCTCTCTCTCTCTCTCTCTCTCTCTCTCTCTCTCTCTCTGTATGTCTGCTTGAAAATGAATAAATAAAATATTTAAAAAAAAAAAAGTTCCCTGTGGGGTAAGTGGTTAGCTCAGTGATAGTGTGCTCAAACCAACACTCTGGGTTTGACTTCCAGCATTACAAGTTATAATTTCACTGTATTGTCTTTTTACAAAAACTTGAAGGCTTTACTGTCCTTGGATATTTGCCACAGCAATGCAAAGCTGACTAACATAATTATCAAAATAATGAATGTATTTAGCCTTTAACTCAGCAAGCTCATTTCTGAAAATTTGTCCTAAATATACTTGCATACATACTAAATGATATGTGTAACCCCCCCCCTCTCTCCCAGCTCTGTATAGATAACAACTTGAAACAACCCAGGTGCTCTTCACTTAGGGACCAGTTAAGAAAAATGACAAATTTGATAAAATACTATGCAATGGAGCATAGAATTGACAAGCTCTTCATATTCCATTATGCAAAAGCTTCCAAGATCCATTGCTGAGAGTAAAAAAAATTGCTGAAGTCCAGAAAACTATATATAGTATTTAATGTCTAAGTAAAATATGAACTCTTTATGGGCCCCCAAAATTCATACCGATAGGTCTTGAATAGGTCCCCCAGAATTCATATTTTAAAAT
>PVHP010044646.1:0-14003 GCA_004024765.1 Zapus hudsonius | reverse complement strand
CTCTGGATTCCTGCTGTATCCCCTGGCCCTTAATCCCAGAGAAGTGTGCGGCGTGTTTACTAGTCAGCCATCTTTTCCCTTCTCCCCAACTTTAAATCTTAAATCTCTCAGTTCTATATGTTCCACCAAATACACCAGGATATTACTTTCAAATTGATCTTTGATCAGACTCTCTGGGCATAAGTAGTAGAATGCAGAAAGCCTTTGTGCCAGTAGCCCAGTTCCAACAAAGTTTTCTGTGGCCTCTCCTTCCCCTTTGAAAGTTCATAAGCAAAGCCTCCAAGTGCAATTCTCTCCGCGTTTAGCATTTTCAAACTCTTACCAGAATTGCCCATAAAATATGGCTTACCACACTTCTGCAGTCACAAGTACCAAGTCCTTACATATTCCTCCTCCAGCACAAGTTTCAAAAGACCAAAATCCACATGGTCAGATTCATCTCAGCAACACTCTCTGGTACCAAAATTTTGTAGTAGATAGCTTCCAAGTCGCTGTGATAAACATAAATACAGTTTATGGGAGGAACCAGATGTATTTTAAGCTTACAGATCCAAGGGAAGTTCCATCAATGGTGACAGAAGTTGACTACCATTCATAAACCTAAGCAGAGCTAGAAACCAGCAGGCACAAACCAGGCAGCAAGCAGGACCCCCCCCCCAGCTCAAACTGCTCTGCACACCTTTGGCTGGAATTTAGATCCACACCTCAGACATATCTTTGGGCTGGACCCTAGAATCTGTCCCCAGTGACACCTTTTCAATGAACCTTCATATGCTGTTATTTAGAAAGATGAACAGCTTTATCTCCCAAACATTGCATGAATTAAGTAGTGTTGAAAGAACTTTTTGGGTTCAGCTATTAGGTGATTTCTATTAATTTCACAATGTTTTAAGATAGAATTAATTTTTCTCTGGTTTATGAATTAGAAAGAATTAGGCTATGTGTGTCAATTAGAAATGTCCAAAAACTGGTTAAAGACTAAGTTACACCATTACTATCTCCTACAAAAATGCTTGTATTTTCATATGATAGAGTTTTGTATAACTGACTGCCTAAGCCCCAGCATAGCATGTACCACAGGCCAGATATGCAAGGTTTCCTGTGATAAAGAACAAACGACACCCTTTCTACAACACAAATGACACCAACCACATAAAGCTGGCATTTGTAAAATTACTTTTAACATATTTATTGTCACCAATTAGATACATTGTAAGATCAAGTCTTCTGATGGCTCCCAATTTCCCTCCTCCCTGTCGCCAACCTGCCGGGAGCCCTCCTCAGTGAGGTTGCTGGACCAGACCATGGGATAGGGGGTTATGAATTATATGAGAGGTAGCCAGTTTTTTTTTCTTTGTGTATTGTTGCTCGGGGTTGGGGGGATGACTCTAGATATTCTCCCTCACCATGGTTCTCACAATCTTTCCACCCCCTCTTCCACTCTGTACCCTGAGTCATGGTGGATGGGTCTTAAGCCCACTTTACTATTGAGTCTCTGGATTTCTGTTTTGGATTATGTTGAGTATCCTCAGTGTTTGTCTCCATTATCCTTTCACAGGTTATCTGACTTGCTGTGGAGGCAGGTCTCTTGCTCATCTCGCTATTTCCTCAAAGGTTTCTTTTGGGCCCTATATCACAAGTTAGGGGTGGTTCAGCTCCTGCCTGGGTGACAGGCACCATCTCAGGTCCTGTTAGTAGAATTTGGTTGTCCACAGTTCTCGCTGCCTTCTGCAACTTACAAACAGAATCTCCAATATAGAGTGAGATCAGTATAGGTTCAAAGAGACAAATATTGTTAATTTGGCAAGATTCTAATGTGAGTAGCTTTTCTGTAGATATCTGGTTAGTGGACCCCTTGGATCCCAGATTCTTGGTCCCCATAAGAGTTTACCATGTATCCCAGTTCCAGTTAAGGGCTCTTTGCCACTGAGAAGATCTCTTATCCAATCAGTAAGCCACTGATGACCCACCTAGGTTTAGTGCCACTATTGCACCGATGAGCTCTTGGTCTCTGCCATATAGCAGTGTCCTCAGCATTCTCATAGCATCATTCCATGTTGTATATCAGTGATCTCTGCTTTCTTGGAATATCATTGGCCAATTTTCTCTGGAAGCTTATATAATGCCTTCCAGTACTACACATGTTACCCTCTGGGGGCTGGTTACCATTCTGGATCAAGCAGAGTCTCTAAGTGTTGTGTGATGACAGTCTGTGGTTTCTTCAGCAATAGGGTCTTACCTTTTGTCTAGAGTGAGTTTTCAAGAAATTTTATATATGCCTGTCTTTTTTTTGGCAACCTAATGGGTCTCTTTAATGAACAGCTCAGAGTGGGAAGTAACCAATTACTGGGATAGGGAGTTACAGGCCAATGTGTCTTGAGATTTGGCTTGCTCATACCCTGTTTAGGGCCTTTCTTACTAGATAATGCCTGCGACTTCCTTGGGAGCTTACTGGATGAAAGTAAGGATTTTATAGTATCATTCATTATTGGTTTAGATTGGTGTCCCCATCCCCTTCCTTTCATCTCCCCCAATTCCTTCCGTTACTTTGTGAGTCTCTCATTTCACCTGGCAGGTTTTCTTACTGTTCAAGCTTAACCTAGTTACATATCACATATAAGGGAGACTATGCAGCACTTGACTCTCTGTTCTTTGGTGAGGTCACTTAGAATGATCTGCTCCAAGGCTGTCCAATTTTCTTTAAATTTCATTAGGTCATTTTTTCTTTCAGTTGAGTAGATTTCCATAGTGTGTATGTACCACAATTTTGATATCCACTTGTCCAATGATGGGCATTTGGGTTGATTCCAATTCTTAGCTATTATTAATTGAGCTGCTATTAACATAGTTGAGCAAATGTCTCTGTGCTGAGGAGAGTAATATTGAAGGTAGATGCCCAGTAGAGGGATAGTGGGGTCCATTGTTTGTTGTCATGGTTTCATCCAGGTGTCCCAAACAAACAAATGAATGTGTTCTGACTGATCAATCCTCAGCTGATGGCAGCTTAGGTTTTACAATCTCGCTAGAGCTGTGTTGTTGGGGGTGGGCTTATGGGGGTTAGTAAGCCAGCTTCCCCTTGAAGTGTTTGGCACACCTTCCTGCCATTGTTTGCAGTGCTGTGGTGAAGGTGATGTCCACCCTTCTGCTCATGCCATCATTTTCCCTGCCAGGATGGAGTCTCCCTCGAGTCCGTAACCCTAATAAACCCATTCCTCCACAAACCGCTTTTGCTTGGGATTCTTTCTGCGCAGCAACAGAGAAAGCTGACTGCAACAGTCATTCTGTATCCATATTTTTTTTCATGAGCCTCCACACTGATTTTTATAGTGGTTATACAAGTTTGCATCCCCACCAGCAGTAAATGAGATTTTCTTTTCCCTGAATCCTTACCAGAGTCTATTGTTGATTTTTTAATGATTGCCATTCTGACTAGAGGAAAATGGAATCTTGTTGTTTTGATTTGCATTTCCCTGATGATTAAGGGTGATGAATATTTTCTTAACTGAGAATATGACATTTGTGTTTGTTTCCTCCTCTGTGAGTTCTATGTTGAGTTCAGTACCCCGTTTTGCAGAGGGATATTTGATTTTTTTATTATTGAATTTTTTGAGTTATTTGTTAATTCTAGATATTAGACCTCTGTCCATGTTATAGCTGGCAAAGATTGTCTTCCAGTTTCATGGTGGTCTATTGGCTCTGAGTATGGTATGTTTTTCTGTATAGAAGCTTTTTAGCTTGATGAGATCCAATTGATTAAGTGATTGTTGTACCTCCTGGGCTACTGGTAGATTGTTCAGGAGGTTTTCCCCAACTCCTATCTTATGGAGAGTTCCTCTTATTTTTTTCTTCCAGGGTTTTCAGAGTTTCTGGTCTTATGTTGAGGTCTTTGATCCATTAGGAGTTGATTTTTGTACATGGTAAGAGGAGTGGGTCTAGTTTCTTTCTTTTTTTTTTTTCAAGCATTTATCCAATTTCTCCTGCACCATTTGTTGAAGATCCTATCTTTACACAAGTGAACATTGTTGGCACCTTTGTCAAAGATCAAGTAACTATAATTACTCAAGCTAAGAGCAGGATCTTCAATTCTGTTCCATTGTTCTGTTTGTTTTTATGCCAGTACCCATTTGTGATTATTGCCCACACTCTAATCTTAGCTTTTCAAAAATTAATTTCTTAATGTTATATTTTTATACATTTTTAAACAAAAGCCACATTTTTGTTTACTTTTTCTTTTTTCTTTATTGTTCATAGAGTTACATTGTTTAGTGGGCCAACCATGAGTTGTTATCCCCAATTCCCCGTTGCCCCCCTTCCCCATCCCCAGTCAGCTGGATATTCTCCTCCGTGGGCCGTCTGTATCAGTCTTTGTAGTAGTGGCTTTTCCATGTAACAGTCAAATTATTTTATGCCTTCTACCCTTTCTCTTTATCCCTTGATGTTGTGTTAATATCATTTCTTCTGCTATTAATTTATCTATCTCCACTTTTTTCTAACTCCAATTAAAAAAATACCCAAACCCCTGGAGCTATCTTTATATTAATAAACTCTCTCTCTCATTCATACAAACACACACACACACACACACACACACAAACACACACATTCTATGCTTATATCCAGGAGGAAAGAAATCCAAATATAAGTATTAGCTATTTATAGATGGTGATAGCTGCTTTAATTTTTAGTATTTTAGTAATTTCTTTAAATTTCTGCAATGTCCAGATGTTATAAGAAAATATTTTGATTTACTATGCAGTTTTTTTTTTACTAGTTTTGAGTCTGAGCTCTGCCTCTATAGGGGAGACTTCATCCTGATTAAGTTACTTCTAAATGGCTTTGGTTAAATCAGCTTTTTGATCATCAATTTCTTCACTTGTGAAATGCCACTTTCATAGATTCAAGATTTAAATTAAATAAACTAAATGGAGTATCTGGCACATAGAAAGAATTTAAAAATATTACTCCCCATTTTAGGCATCTTAAATTAATGGAGTTAAAAAATTAAGAAAGACTAAAATGCCCAAATTCAAAATAGAAATAGTGAAAATAATAATTATTTTGTAGAACTGGTTTACTCTATTGTATGTGAGTAAACACACCCTGATGCCATTTTCCATGTGTCTTATTAAACTGAAGGACTAAGCAAGGTGTTTACTTTTTCCTGGTATGCTGTTGACCTTTCAGCAAGAGCCTTTGCTCCTCAGGTGACTGGTTTTGAGGATAGAGGGTATTGTGGTCATTGGAAGAAACTGAAGAAAGTGTTTCTATTGCTCTTGAACAGATTCTCTTCCATTCTTATCTGGAATAATAAAGCTTATAGAAATATCTGTATGTCTTAAACTGACACCAGATATCTCCCTTCTGGCTAGCCACTTGCACAAATGTGCTAATTTCGAGGAGTGAGAGAACTCCTTTTCAGCTTATGAAGCCATGTTGATTATTCCTTTTACAAGACTTCTCACTCCCAAGAAAGACCTCTCCCTTCCCTGAAACAGCTTTGTGTGTTGCTGCTATCTGAAAGCAGCCACCTGGCTGGAAAAGAAAAGAGTTTAAGTTGCCTTAATACTGATTTAAATGTGAACAAGGAAAATGGGAACACAATAGTAGAGCCTGTGAGCTTCCTATCTCAGTCTCCAGTATCCTCTACTGCCCTTCCTTCCAGGGCTTTTGCTAGGTTTCCAACATCTGCATTTCAGCTTGCCATTTCCCTCAATTAACAAAATAAATAGTAGATACCAGAAAGCTAGTCAGTGGCTATAAGGGAGTTAGAGAGGGGACACTTATTGGGAGGGTACTGTATATATGTAAGCAAATGATCAGATTACTAGGGGTCCAATGACCTAAGTGGGATCAGGGGGAAGGGATTGAGTATTGGAGGGGTAGGAGTAGAGTTAATCAAAATTTAAGAGGTTTATAATATGGAAACCTTCTTTGGATAATGGCAGACCCAGTAGCTATAGGTTGTTACAAGAAATATTTCACTGCCAGAAAGTTGGTCAGGGAGGTTCCTAGGCCCCCCAAATATTATAGGCCATTAAAACATTACAGGCCATTGCCAAAGCTCTGGGTTGCCCACCAGAATGAGTTGGTAAGATCCCATTGCTAAAGACCACATATGAATGGGCTGTGGGCCACTAAGAAATTAAGCTAGAGCTGAGCTGGAAACCTCCTCCCTGATAACCAGCTGACAACAAGCTGGAAAAAGCTATGGCTGCATGCAGCCCTAAGAGAGAAGTCATAAACAGTGTAAAAAGCAATGGACACTTCAAGCTTTAAGACTGGCCAGTCAGACCAAATATACCAATGGCTGCAGTGGTGGCACGTCTGTTGTTAGAGAAACCAACTGCTCTCTGATTGGACTGGAGGCCCTGTCCATGGGAGGGAATACATACACGCCTGGTACTGAAGATCTAGTCAAAAGCCTATGATGGGGGAGGAAATGAGCCCTGGGGGAGTAACACCTGCTGTTGTCTGTCTAAATGCATATATATTAGACCCACAAAACTTCCTTATACGCACTTTTGTTAAATGTTCATGTCCATATAATAATGTGACTCTCACTTTTGGCTAGAGAAGCTTCTCTTTTTCAGATAGTGGTGACCACTGGGATAACTCATAAGACACCATAGTGCTGAGAAGAAACAACTGTGGAGTGTTCAGCACTGGGCCATCTCTATCATACCTCCAGAAGCTCAGGGTCTTTTGTGGAAGAGGTGGAAGAAAGATTAAGTGCCAAATAAAGGGTAGGACTACTTATGTAGTACAAAATGGTCTTGATATTCATGACCTCACAGCGCCTAACACTACCTACACAAGACTTTCATAATGGGAGGAAAAGATGATGACACCAAAACAAAACAGAGACTAATTGAAAGGGGAAGGAGATATGAGGGAGAGTGTGGAAGGAATTATAGTGATTTATTGTCTATAATTATGGAAGCGATCAATAAAATGTTGAAAAAAGAAATGTGAATGAAATAATTAGTTCAACACTTAATAATGGGTCTTTAGGTACTCACCTCAATTTGATATTTGATTCTGCATTTATATAATCACATAAACATTGGAGGTTTGAGCTTTGAAGTCTGTTTGGTTTCATTTTCATATGATTTCATTTTTACTGTATTTTATAAGGCATCATTTTGCAAAGAACTTAAAAACAAGTTATCTTTTTTAAAATTATTATTTTTTCTTTATTATTCATAATTAGATATAATGAATGAGCAAATATTGTATTGGAGTCCCCAGTTCCCTGATTTCCCTCTTCCCTGTCCCCAATCAGCTGGCTATCCTCCTTCATGGGCAGTCTGGATCAGTCCATGGGGTAGGGGGTTATGGATGGCCTAGGAGTCAACCTGGTTCCACCCCCTTTGTATGCTGTTACTGTGGGGGGCCATGTCTCTGGATATTCTCCTCCACCATGGCTCTTACAGTCTTCCTACTCCCTCTTCTGCTCAGTTCCCTGAGTCATGGTGGGTGAGCATTAAGGCTTCTTTATTGTTGAGGTCTTAGTGGCCTCTGTACTTCTGCTTTAGGTTGTGTTGAAAAACATTGGTGTCTGACTTGCTGGCTTATCCTGGGTTGATTGATTGGCTGTGGTTGTAGGTCTCTTTCTTATCCCACCACTCTCTGCGGGGTTCCATATGGATCCTCTATGGTAGGTCTGGTGTGGCTCATCTTTTGCCAGGATGTCAGTTATTAGCCTGCGGCTCATTGGTAGGGTTGGAAGAGCCATAGCTCTCTTGCTGCCTTCTGAAATGGTCCTAAGTATATTTTTATAAAGAAGTAATACACAGCCATCTTTCCTTATTGGATTGTCAAAATATAAATTGGTATACAGCACCTCCTCCCTTGTCCATGGTATTATAATCCCTCCTTTTAGTTACCTGCAGTCAACCACAATCTAAAATATGACATGAAATATCCAGAAGCATATGATTCTTATATTGAAATATAATCAATACTATCAGTTTCAGTACTCACAGATGGTCTTGGAGCCTATCCCCTCTGAGCAGGACATCACTGTGTTGAAGATTTTGAACAGTAGGAAATAAGCACAAAGAATTTAGCATTTCCCAGACACAGCAGCCAGCAATTAACACCAACACTGCACGGATGTTCTTTGTTCCTGGATTCTTATATCCCTGTCAACTAGCGTTCTGTGTGGACAACCTTCTCTCCTTAAACAGGCTCTGGCCCTCCAGACAAGGCCACCATATTTGCCCTATATAACTGATGTTAATGTATTTTCTATTTATTAAATATCTAATTGTAGTAATTACTTATTTGTTACTTCTAATTCTCATGACAATCCTTTAACATAGATATTCTGTTAAAAATCAGAAATAAGATAGAGTGCTTTTTAAACATGATTTTATGCAAATGAAAGCATAGAGTCTGAATCCAAGCTTGCTAGGTTTTATCACACGATGTCATCTCCATAACTCAAACTGTGTGATTTCAATAGCACTTTTCACACACATGCCATAGAACCTATACTTTGAACTTTGTAACTATTATTAGCAAGAGTTTTTTGATTATGTCTTATATTTAATTATGCCTTAGAATTATATTTTAATTGCTGCAACTCTACACTTTCCATAATCATACTGTAAATAGTAGAAGTCAAGTACTCCAGAGTCCATACAGTAATTTATACAGATGGTCTACACACAAGAGGAGAAACAGTTTCTTGATGCTCCTCCAAAGTTGCTTCTCACAGCTTCTTTTAAAAATTATGATAAACATATATTCACATGATTCCCTGCTGGGCTTTGTGTGTTAGGTGGTTTGCTGGGGTGGGGGAGTGTATGCGATAGTTTTCTTTATTTCAGTTGGTGCAGCTCCTTCAATGACTGGTTATAAGTCACTGAAGACCTTTTAAAAAAGAAAAATATTCTCTTCTACAAGTATAAAATAGTGTAAGCAAGTTAGTACTGGTCACTGATCCTCTGATGGCATGGTCAATGTTAACAACAAACAAAAAAAACTTCTGGGCCTTCTAGTTGAGAAAAAAATAGAATAAAAGGACAAATCGGAATTTTTAATGTATTTAATGAAGTTTGTATTATTTTGACTTTTCACTATTTCAAATTCTAAGTCTTTTCCTCCCCTCCAAGTAGAGACTTTATAGTTCTTGTTTGAGTTTTATCTAGTAGAAGTGAAGTAGCCAAATCAAACCATGACAAGGTTTTGTAAATAAGTTGATTTTTCCACAATTTCTAAGGCTATAACTCTTAAATATAATTCTCACTCAGGAGTAGAATCTTAGGTTACTGTTCTTTATAGCTTCTGTATTTTTCAAAATTTCTATAGTACCTTTAGTGTTCTACACCAAATTTCATATTATTTTAATAAGAAATGTGATTTATAACTGTCACAATAATACATGAAAAAAAACACATATAGATTCTACAGATATTTAAGAGAAGGAAAATGCCTCCCCAGAGGCTCAAGTGTTCAGGTTATAGATTCTGATAACATTTAGTAAAGTGGACCTAAGGTTTGATATTAGGATTTCTCCTTCGAAATATAAATGGGAGTGAGTTTGTGATAATATGACCCTGTGCAACACTACATTTAGTCTCAAATTAGGATTATTTCATTTAAAGCAAGGCATGAAGACATTCCAATCTCACAGGTAGATGGTGCCCTTTCATACTGGCTCCTGATTCAGCTCTACTGTGAGTGACTAGCTTCCTTGATGGTCTAAGATTTGTGACTTAGCATAAAAGGATGTAGAGATGGGCCAGAATTTGAACTTTAATCTGTGTGAAGAACCAAAGCAGACAAATATTAGCACTTCATGGGGCCTCTCCAGCTATGGCCTTGGTCAAGGCTTATAAGAGCAGCAGGCCAGTAAGGGGCAGTGTCAGGACCAGGCAGCCACAGCAACCCCCCTGGGGCACTGTGAGCTCTGGTACATTGGCAGTCAGTTAACTGGCATGTGGCTACATCCCCTTAAGGGGAAGTTTGCTGGTTTCTCTTCTCAGTCTACTTTTTGCCACTTCAAAGTGACCATCCACAGTGAACACCTGCTTTTCTGTCAAATTTGAGTCCTTGACAGTGGAGAGTCCAATGTCCTTGTTTCTATATGAACTGAACTTGGAAGTAAAGCCAGATTCTGCTTCTACCACTGGGCACTAGGAAATAGGGGAGCTGTAACTAAAAATATAATATACTGGACTGAACAAATAAGTAGCAAAACAAACAGAGAAAAAATGCATTCAAATGTATGTGACACTAGGCAAAGGATTCTGGGGATTTTAATAGAGGCAGTGACTTCATCCATAAGTGAACCATTTCAAGAAAAATGTCTATGAAGCCAGCAGCAGCACATATGCCCTGGAAGGGCTGCTGTATTTAGACACCACATGTCACGTTTCAAGATGGGAAGGCACTCAGGCATTCATTTCTGGAAAGCTTCTTGGGTAAAAAAAAAAAAAAACAACTAAATATGTTTGTTTCCTTCATGTGCCTGCATATGTTTAAATTATGCTTAATGTATTTATTATAGTTGTTTACCTTTCTTCTCCATTAGAGAGTTCCTCGAAGGTTGAAGTCTTGATCATTTCTGTTTGATCAAGAACAATGTCTGGAGAGAAGTAGTTAGACCAATATGGATATATAATAATAACATAGTGTCAACAAATACTATTGTGAATTCATTTTCTAGCTTGTCTGTCATATAGAGACTGTCTTCTCTTTTATGTAAGATAGATATTATTATGGCACAGATTACAATGATGGGCACAACTGGGTTTTGAATGGATACATATGGCTCATCACAAGCGGCTCCACAGAAGGACAGGTAGCCGCACAAAGGAGCTGGCCCTTATTGCTATTCCATGACATCTTGTCCTTACATGAAATGTAAATTTCTTAGGGAGAATTATGCTGGAGGGGTCACGTGAGCCAGTTAGAGGCTTCAGATAATCTTGAAATTGAACTCTAGCTGGTCATTATCAAGCTGTAAAATTCACTGCCTCTTAACATTAGCTTGCCTAGCTTTCAAAGGGGGAATAATACATATTTTAGAATATTATTAAGATTGTACAATATATGACATTCTCTAAACAAAGTAAGCCTTCAGTAACTATAGCATTTTACTCTTTTGGTATTCTGTTAAAGAATCTGTATGTAATGACAAACTTTCATAATTTTATTTTTTCTGGAAGCAAAAACATTTCTAAAACAAAACTCATATGCTTTTGTCTTTCTAAATAAACTATGATATATATATATATATATATATATATATATATATATATATATATATATATATATATATATATATATAATATATATATATATATATGCTTTTGTTGATGAACCCAGAGTCAATATTTTTGGCAGCTTCAATGGCTTCAGGCCTTAATTAAGTATTTGCAAAGTCTTTTGTCTTTATAGGAAATAACCCCAAATGGTCTTGCTATAGCCCAGGATGACTTGGAATTTACTATGTAGTCTCAGGATGGCCTCAAACTCATGGCAATACTCCTACCTCTGCATCCTGAGTACTGAGATTAAAGGCATGCACCTCCACACATGCCTGGCTCTTCTATATTTTTATATAAGCTAACAATGATTTTTTGGGGGGAATTATATATCAAATATGAGATCATACACTTAAGCTCTTATAAAAGTAACATAAATGTTTAAACAAATGAAAACTTTCTGTACATTTAAACTTCTAACAGACTTCCTTTCTCTACTTCCTTTTCCTGAGTTTTGGCTCTATTCTTAATACCTGTCTTTGTCAGATAAGTGTCTGTCTGTTTCCTATTCTAAGTTGATTTCCAGCCCATCAGTCACTTCCATACCCTCTACAGTCTATCCACCCTCCATATTCGCCATTCTAAACTGTTACCTTTCCTATTTTTATATTTTAAAATCTAAATCTGGCAAACCACGTTATCACTCTGGGAACCATTTATTTTTATTGCTTTCTTATCAGCTGTCAAAACAGCTGAATGTTAAACATTGGTCAGTTGCCAAAAACAATCTTGGAGTGGGAGATGGAGAAGTGATTTGAGCAGCTCAGTGAGTTGCACACTCTGAGGAATCATTTTAGAACCAGAAAACTGTGACCTTCAGGAAGTGTTTATTGAAAACAATCCATGGGTCTTAATTCCTATTTTTCTCACATATGAATCATGGAGAAATTAACACACCATTGCATTTTTAGGAAGAAACCATCTTTGTCATAGAAGAATGCAAGAAAAGCTTTAACAGTCTAAATAGAAAAACAGAGTTTAATGTCCTCAAGCGTGCCTTTGAGGTTCTGTCAATAAAGCAAGACCAACATCAGCATACCACCATGTCTCAACTTTTCAGTTGCTGAGTGACTTATTTCCAATGGGCCATTGTCAGCTTCCAGGTTCTACTGGGCCCACTGATCAGTTGGCTAAACAGGAGCTCCCAGCAAAGTCTCTCAACATGTCATAGCGATGGAGTCAAGTACACATGAAAATAAGCCCTTCTTATTCATTATTTTACCAATTCATCTTTGAAAATGTAAACATTTCCATTAAAAATACCTATGTAGCTTTTGTATTCACATAGTATAAAAATAATCTAATTATGAGCAAATTTTTCCACATTAGTATCCCTGGTCCTCACATCTGAAGGGAACTTCGGTTAGCAGTGTCTTCTGTCTGGTTTCCAGAAATACACAGTACACGCATCACCTGTATACTTTTTAACATTCTGAATTATGCCAATATCACATGGGCATTGGGAATAATAAAAGGAATTGGAAAATATTATGTTCTTTTACTTGGCAGAGTTTGGTTTGATAAAGTTTAATCTTTATCACTTACTTTTGTTAACTCTTGAATTGTAATTCATCATTGTTGTTCTAAGTTCTTGAGATGGCTCTAGTGGTAGTTTTTCAGGCTTCTTAGATTCTAATGAATCTATCTTTCCATATATGTCTGCAAATTTGTTTCACACATTTTTGTATCTTGATTATTGTTGGTTCAAATACATTGGACAATGAAAAAACTCCCTTGACTAAAATGTTATTTAAAGTTATAATGAATAATTTTCAAACCTCTTGGAATTTTTCAACTATCTGTTACCTGCTTTAGATTTTTTATACTCAAAGACTATCTTATTAATAAAATCTGTGTGAATCAGTGTCATTTGAGTCATCTGAAATTTATTAAGACATACTTTATGGCCTAACATATGGTCAACCTTGGTAATAACAACCTGTAAACTTGAAAAATGTATGCATTATTTGCATTATACAATGTTTATATTTTAATTATATTTTTTTAAATATAAATTTATTGTCCATAATGAGTTACATTATTTAGTGGGCAAACAATGCGTTGTTATCCCAAATTCCCCAAATTCCCCCCCCTCCCCCTCCCTGATCAGTTGTATATCCTCCTCCGTGGGCTGTCTGTATTAGTCCTTGTGGCAAGGGATCCTGTATATCTTAGTACTCATCCAGGTCTTCCTGGCCCAAGTGTGTTGTTACTGATGGGTGCTATGCCTCTGGACCGTCTCCCCCACCACGGCTCTCACAATCTTTCCGCCCCCTCTTCCGCTCAGTTCCCTGAGTCGTGGTGGGTGAGTATTAAGGCTGCCTTAATGTTGCAAGTTTAGGGGTCCTTGTGTCGAAAATCCTTGGTTTCTGTCTCATTGGCCTATCCTGTGTTGATTGAATGGCTGTGGTTATAGGTCCCTTGTTCATCTGTCATTGTCTGCTGGATTCCCTGTGGATCTTCCACGATATGACTGTGGTGGCTCCTCTCTTGCCAGGATCTGGGTCATCGGCCTACGGTGGGTTGGTAGGGTTAGATGGGCCACAGCTCTCTCATTGCATCCTGAAAAACACAAACACATTTGGCTTATCCTGAGTTGGTTGAATGGCTGTGGCTATGGATCCCTTGTTCATCCCGACCTTCTCTGCAGGGTTCCATATGGATCCTCCACAATATGACTGTGGTGGCTCAACTCTTGCCATGATCTCAGCTTTTTGCCTGCTGTCA
>PVHP010044645.1:0-13995 GCA_004024765.1 Zapus hudsonius | reverse complement strand
CTAAAGAGTGAGCTCCAGGTCAGCCTGGGCTAGAGTGAGACCATACCTAAAAGTGTGGTGGCTCATACCAGTAATCCCAGTACTTGGGATCACTGCTGGGATTAAAGGTGTGTATCACCACGCCCAGCTAAAAATGTTTTTATTCATTTACAAGGAAAGAATGAATATGAATGGGCTCTACAGGGCCTCTAGCAGCTGCAAAATCCAGAAGCTTGTGCCCCTTTGTACATCTGGCTTTAAGTGGGTACTGGGGAATTGAAACCCAGGTGTTAGGCTTTGTAGGCAAGTGCCTTAACCACTGAGCCCTTTCTCCAGCCCTAATTCATTTTCTAAATTAATTTTGTTTTGTTTTTTGAGGTAGGGTCTCTCTCTAGCCCAGGCTGACCTGGAATTCAATATGTAGTCTCAGGCTGGCCTTGAACTCATGGCAATCCTCCTACCTCTGCCTCCTGAGTGCTGGGATTAAAGGTGTGCACCACCACGCCTGGCCTTAAATTAGAGACGAGTTTCACTCTACCCTGGGTTGCTCAGGAACTCACTCTGTAGCCCTATGATGATCCTCCTATCTCAGCTTCCTAGAGTGCCAAGTATTAAAGGAATACGTAACCATGCCCAACTTAATAACTTTTATTTTACTTTTTAATTTTTAAAGTTATTTACATGCAAACAAGAAAGAATAAATATGGGCGCACAAGGGCCTCAATTCACTGCAAACAAAATCTAGACACAGCTGAGCATGGTGGCCATCTCCCCAGCCCAAAATTAAAATTTTTGAGATACTGCTAAGAATGCTACTCAAACTGGGTGTGGGTGGCTCATGCCTTTAATCCCAGCTCTCAGAAAGTTGTTAGGAGAATCTGTATTGCTGACCAGCCAGGAATACAGAATGAGACCCTGCCTAAAAAAAAAAAAAAAAAAAAAAAAAAAAAAGGGAGGCCAAGGCAGGTGGATTGCCATGAGTTCAAGGCCGACCTGAGACTACATAGTGAATTCCAGGTCAGTCTGGGCTACAGTGAGACCCTACCTCGAAAAACCAAAATAAATAATTTAAAAAAAACTAGGCTTGGTTGCACACAACATTAATCCCAGCACAAGGGAGAGAGGTATGAGGATAACCTTGAGTTCAAGCCCATCCAGAGACTACACAGTGAATTCCATGTCAGCCTGGGTTAGTCAAGAAAACCTCAAAAACAAAACAAAACCCTGAGCTGGGGTTGAAGGTGCTTGATAGTAAGGCTTAGTGTGTCTGGAGTTTGTTTACAGTGGCACTAGGCCCTGGTGTCTATTCTCTCTCTTTCCTTGCAAATAAATAAATGTGCCCAATAAATGTTGTAACTCATTATGGATAATAAATAAATAAATAAATAAATAAATAAATAAATAAATAAATAAATAAATAAATGTGTCTGGAGTTCATTAACAGTGGCCGGTCCACACTCCCAGTCTTTCTGAAAAATAATATAAATACTTCTGCCAGCCAAGATTGTGAATACAAATGTAAATAGTTAATATAAATATAAATAGGAGGGGAAGTAAACTGGGCGTGGTAGTAGAGGCACACCTTTAATCTCAGTGTTTAGGAGGCTGAGGTAGGAGGATCACAGTGAATCCAAGGTCAGCCTGGGACAGGCCAGTGAATACTAGTCAGCCAAGACTAGAGTGAGATCCTATCTTGGAAAATCATTTATTTTCTTGCAAGATGAGAAATAAAGAAGTCAGGGCTGGAGAGATGGCTCAGCAGGTAAGGCACTTGCTTCCAGTGCCTAAGGCCCCGGGTTCAATTCCCCAGGTCCCACATAAGCCAGGCCCACAAGGTGGTAGCCCTGGTGTGCGCTCGCGCTCTCTCTCTCTCTCTCTGCTTGAAAAATGAATAAATAAAATATTTATAAAAAAAAAAAGAAATAAAGAAGTCAGAGAGCAGGGCACACCTTTAATCCCAGCACTCTGGAGTCAGAGGTAGGAAGACTGCTGTGAGTTCAAGGCCACCCTGAGACTACAGAGTGAATTCCAGGTCAGACTGGACTAGAGACCCTACCTCGAAAAACCAAAAAGTCGGAGAGAGATTGAGACTAAACCCACAAAGGACTGGCTCAGTGGATAAAAAGGTGTAGAGCCTTATGGCAGGGTTTAACTCCTCACCACCCACAAAAAGCCAGACAAACAAAAAGGCTTCTAGTCTCTCTCTCTCTCTCTGAAAATAATAATAATAATAATAATAATAATAATAATAATAATAAGATCAAGCCAGGCGTGGTGGAGCACGCCTTTAATACCAGCACTCCGGAGGCAGAGGTAGGAGGATTGCCATGAGTTCAAGGCCACCCTGAGACTACATAGTGAAGTCAGCCTGGACTAGAGTGAGATCCTACCTCCAATAAGACAAAAAAAAAAAAAAAACAAAAAAAAACAAAAAAAAAAAACATTTATGGGACTAGTTTTGAATTAAAAAACAAGAGCTGAAATTGTATTTTTGTTTTAATTCTCTAAAGAAAATAAACCATCAAGTTTAATTTTTTTTTCCCCCCACGAGCTGGAAGCTGGAAACCCAGGGTCCCAGCACTGGGAAGGAAAAGAAAGGCTAAGTAGGGAGGATCATTTGCACGGTGGTGCAGGCTGTTAATCCCAGGAGAGGTAGGAAGGGCACAGCACTACTGAGTTTGAGGCCACCCTGAGACTAGGAATTCCAGGTCACCTGGGACACTTTGAGCCCTACCTCACGAGGTGGGGCTGGGGGGAGCAACCCTCAAAAAAACTGGTCATGTAAGCGAGACATTCTTACAGCCTCCCTTCCCACACTAAGAACTCTCTACTAAGCCAGGGTGGCCCTCTCCTCCCTTTTCTCTCTTTATTATTTTTTCTTTACAGGAGACAGGTCCTCAAACCCATGCTGCACGCTGGCCTCCAACTTCTCCACCTGCCTCCATGCCCCCATTTGGGATTACAGGCACGGGCCACCATCCAAATCAGGACTCTATGCATGCTAGACAAGCAATTGCCAACTTTTCTCTCCTCGACCTGACATCATCGTTCCTCTCTGGACCCCCACCCACCCTATCTACCCCGGGAGCCTCCCCACTTCCAGACCAGGTGGGGCAAATCGGACGCTCCCCTCCCCCGTTGGCACCCCTGGGGCTCCTCGGACCTCCATCCCCACCGAAGCTACTTCTCCCTAACTCCGGCCAGAGAAACTTTCAGGCTGGACTGGCCGGACCCGGCAGGCTCAGGTTACACGTCCCCCCTTCCCGCCGAGCCCTGGCTGCCCCGGCTCCGTTCCTAACTCTCCGGGGGGGTCGGTCGGTCGGGGAGACGGTCATCCTCCCCCGGCGCGCGCGCACCAGCACCGAACGCGTTCCGTTAGCCACTTTTTAGAAAGTGCTTCGAGTTCCACCCAGGCCCCAAGATCGCCCCCTCGCCTCCAACAATCATTGTTTCGGTCTATCCCAGGCCGCCAAGAGCGACCCCCGCGCGCTCAGCAGCCCCCCTCCCCGCCCCGCTTCCGTCCATCCCGCGGCCGCCGCGGGAGCCTCCCCGCCGGCGCCGAGAGAGAGCTGCGCGGGAAGCCCTCCGTCCGCAGGACACCGCCCCCGGGCGCGCCCCCCACTCCTCCCCGTCGCGGCCTCCCGCCGCCGCGCCCCCACCCAGGCTCTTCACCTCTCAGCAGCGCCCAAGTCTCCGAGGAATCGGTGTCGCGCTCGCTGCTGGCGCGTCGCGTCGGGAGGGCGCAGGGAGGGGCACCCAGGACAGCCACGAGCCCCGCGGCCGCAGTCGACCCCTCACTGAAGAGGCGTACCGCAGGCCGGACCAGCGGCCCTCCCTCTGCCGAACAAAAGAGCCTCACACTCTGCGCGGCCCGCCGCTCGCACTGCGCAGGCGCGACGACCCGCCGCAGGGCATCATGGAACACGGAGTCAGTTCCGAGACTACAAATCCCGGAATGCAGCGCGCTCACCCCTCCCCCGCGCGACCCAGGCCTCGAGCCCTCAGCGAGGGTTGTAGGGAAATTACTTTTTTTTTTTAAAACTGAGAAGGTGGCGTCGGCTGTAGTTTAGGACAATAAAGTTTAGTAAATTAGTGTTTTGTTTTGTGACAGACTCTCTTTCTGTCTCTCCTCTCTCAATCTCTCCCTTCCTCCTCTCTTCTCTCCCTCCATCCCTGCCTCCTCCTCTGGTTTAGTGTATGAAGCAAGCACTGGATAACGGAGCTACACACCCAGCCAGCCCAGATTAAATTCTCCTTTTGCACTTATTTTTATTTTTGAGAAACTGTCCCCCTGCCTCAGCCTTCTGAATGGTGGGTGGGGATTACAGGTGTGCACTGCTAGGGCTGTTCGACCACGTTCCATTCTTAATTGGAAATAGAAATTTTATTTCCAAGTTTATTTTTAACTCTCATGTTCCTGTCTCCATAAAATGCTGCCATCCCTAGTTCTCTACGTTGAGCTCAATTCTTCCCATAGTGCAAATGCCATTCTTCTTAATCTTGGTTTCTGTAGCCACACAAAGTAAAATGAACCCTTCTGTCATATGAACCATGTAGTCCTGAAGTTCAGCCTCGATATTCTCTAAGGCCTCAATTCTCTAACTCACCATTTTCTTTAAACTGCATATCATAGGACAGCTGTTTCAGATCTATTTTATTAGTACAATCTGACTCTTAATGTGTTTTTCAATACATTTTCAGGAATTAAAGGAGCCAAAGGTTAACTCTTCTGAGTAGTGGAGCAGAGCTAGTGTTGGAAAGCTGTTGGGAATGGATATAAAATTTACAAATCTAATTTTTTGTTGTTTTTTTTTTATTCAAGGTAGGGTCTTATTCTAGCCTAGACTAACCTGGTATTCACTCTGTTGTCCCAGGCTGGCCTTGAACTCACAGAGATCCTGGCCTGCTCCACCATCCATGGCAAATTTCTGCTTTAACAATATCCATTTTATCCATTTTTGAGTCCTAGTGTGGTATAGACCAGCCTGATTTACATAGAAAGTTCCAGGCTAGCCCATTTGAAAAAAAAACAACAAAGCAGAGATCTTGGTGTGATGGTGCAGGGCTTTAATTCTAGCACTGTTGAGGTCGAAGTAGGAGGACTGCTGAGTTCCAAGTTATTCTGGAACTACAGTGAGACCTTACCTCAAAAAAACAATACAACAGGGCTGGAGAGATGGCTCGGAGGTTAAGGCACTTGCCTTCAGTGCCAAGGTCCTGGGTTCAATTCCCCAGTACCCACATATGCCAGACCCACAAGGTGGTGGCCCTGGTGTTCTCTCTCTCTCTCTCTGTCTCTCTCTCTCTCTCTGCTTGAAAATGAATAAATAAAATATAAAAACCCAATACAACAAAAAACACAAAACCAATAGTGATATTTTGCTGGTCATGGTGGGACATGCCTGTAATACCAGCACACAAGCTGAACCAGGAAAATCACGAGTTCAAGGCCAGCCTAGACTACATACTGAGACTGTCTCAACAAAACAAAATAAACTGGGGCTGAAATGCCTAAAGACTGGGGTTTGATTCCCCAGTACCCATGTAAAACCAGATGATAAAGTTGCTCGTGCATCTGGAGTTCATTTCCAATGGCAGGAGGTTCTGATGCATCCATTCTCCCTATCGTTCTTCTCTCTCTCCTTGTAAATAAATACTTAAAAAAAAGTAATGGGGGAAGAAAAAAGTATGTTATAGCCGGGCATGGTGGCCCATGCCTTTAATCCCAGCACTCGGGAGGCAGAGGTAGAAGGATCACCATGAGTTCAAGGCCACCCTGAGACTACATAGTGAATTCCAGATCAGCCTGGGCTAGAGCGAGACCCTACCTCGAAAAACCAAAAAAAAAAAAAAAAAGTTATAAAAAGAGCAAGTGCTTAGGAATCAGGCAGAATTGGATTTGTCTCTGTGCTATTTGGCTGATAAGTAATACTGGACAAGCTGCTTAACTTCTCTGAACCCAAGGGAAAAAAAAATATTGTCTGAAACCTACTTCACAGCATCTCTGCATAGCTAGCAGTGCCTGATTCTCTGGAGCTTCTGGGTCCATAGGTGTAAACTGCCTGAATGCTTCCATTAGCCTTTCTAAGTAACTAGCTGGACTTTCTGTATACACTTTGGCCAAATTAGTGGGCTTGCGTGCAGCGGCCCTGAGACCTCCCATTAGAGCTGGCGACATAACTGGAGGTGTCTCCTACCTTCTGCCGTGTTGTAGTCCCAATCCTCCTGGTTGGTCGGGTCAGGGGGAAAGCTGCATTAATGAGGTCAGCGTTGACTGTTGGTTGACCACAGTAACGTTGGATAAACAGAATGGCACAAACCTGGCAGTCAGAAATTATTATTTTAGGTATAGTATAGCTTTTGTGATGTGGTTTAAGAGTGAGAAAAATTCAGAACGCTTAAAACCTCCTCTCCCTCCCCCCCTTGAGAATCCTTTGCTTCCTGTGAAGTGCTGCTAATTGAGGGCTTGGGGAGGGCTTACTTTTAATTTTTCATTACTTTTTGCAAAGAGAGAGAGAGAGAGAGAGAGAGAGAGAGAGAGAGAGAGAGAGAGAGAGAGAGAGAGAGAGAATGGGTACACCAGGGCCTCCAGGCACTGCAAAAGAAGTCCAGACACATGTGCCACCTAGTGCATCTACTTTACCTGGGTACTGGGGAATCGAATTTAACCACTAAGCCATTTCTCCACCCCTTGCTTTTAATTTTTGAGAAAGGGTCTCAGGTAGCCAAGGCCTTGAATTTACTGAGTGGCCAAAGATGACTTTGAACTTCAGATCCTCCTGCCTTCTCCTCCCAAGTGATAGAATTATTGCCAGGCCACCACACCTTGTTTGGACTACTAATTGAAATTCTATTGTAAAAGATTTATTCATTTGGTTTTAACAAACACTCTTTTGAAAGACAAAGACACTTAAAAGTTGTTTCTTCTCTTTTCTCCTCTGGTTTGTTAGACTTTCATAGTGACTTTCTGGTTATCAAAGGACTGATTAAAATATGCATTTCCCCTGGAGTGTGGTGTGCACACCTTTAATTCTATCAACCTGGAGGGTCACTGTGAGTTCCAGGCCCTGCAGGAATTACAGGGTGAGTTGGCAGTCAGCCTGGGGTAGCTTGAGATCTGCATGGAAAATACAAAAAAAATACAGGGCTGGAGAGATGGTTCAGTGTTTGAGGCATGTGCCTGCCAAACCTAACCAATTCCTAGTACCCACATAAAGCCAGATGCACAAAGACGTGCATGTATCTGGAGTTTGTTTGCAGTGGCTAGGGGGCCTTTTTCTCTTTGTCTTTCTGTTTCCCTCTGCTTGCAAATATTTTAAAAACACATAAATTTGCATTTCTTAAACCACACATTTCTGACTTTCACTGTTTTTTTTTTTCTTTTTCTTTCTTCCTTTTTGTTTTTTCAGTTTTGTTTTAATCCCTCCACTCCCCCTCGGGGTCTTAGCCTGGAACTCACTCTGTTTAGTAGACTGGCCTCAAACACATTTATTTATTCATTTTTTTAACTTTTGAGACCAGGCTGACCTTGGTTGAATTCCTAAAATCCTCCCTCCTCCACCTGAGGTTACAGGAGTGAGCCACCAAACCACTATGATTAGCTTTTCTTTCTTGGTTTTTCTTTTTCTTTTTTCTTTTTTTTTTTTGTTTTTTTTTTCTGGTAGTCTCAGGGTGGCCTTGAACTCATGGAGATCCTCCTACCTCTGCCTCCCGAGTGCTGGGATTAAAGGCGTGCACCACCACGCCCAGCTTCCTCTTATTTTTTTTTGGAAAATAGTCTATAAAATATGTGAACATGTAATGGTTTGTTATTTTAAATTTTTATTATTTTGTAATTAGTGAATAGTGTACATAAAAGTTCCTTGAAATTTCTAATAAGTTTTTAAGAATTTATGTAAAGCGATGCTCAGACCAAAGCATTTGAGAAACACAGTCTGGCGAGATGGCTCAATAGTTAAAGGCACTTGCATGCAAAAAGTGGTACATGGGGCTGGAGAGATGGTTCAGCGGTTAAGGCACTTGCCTCCACTGCCTAAGGCCCTGGGTTCAATTCCCCAGGACCACATAAGCCAGACCCACAAGGTGGTGCACCTCTTTCTCTCTGTATCTCTCTGCTTGAAAATGAATAAATAAAATATTTTTAAAAAAGTGGTACATGCATCTGGAGTTTGCAGTGGCAAGGTACCCTCTCTCTGCTTTTATTGAATAAAATAAAATTTATTGAATAAATAAACATTAAAAACGATTGAGAGGGCTGGAGAGATGGCTCAGCGGTTAAGGCACTTGTCTCCAGTGCCCAAGGCCCTGGGTTCAATTCTCCAGTACCCACATAAGCCAGACCCACAAGGTGATGGCCCTAGTGCTCTCTCTCCCCCCCTCTTTTTCTATCTCTCCTTGAAAATGAATAAATATTTTTTAAAAAGCTTGAGAAAGTTTTTTTTTTAAAGGTTGTGTGTGCTAGTTCCCTTGTTTTTTTTTGGTCTTTGTGATTTTTTGTCTTTTTTTTTTTTTTTTTTTTGCGGTGCTGAGGACCGAACCCAGGGCCTTGTGCTTGCTAGGCAAGCGCTCATCCACTGAGCCAAATCCCCAACCCCTTGAGAAACAGTTTTGAGATATGTGCACTAATATTCACCTAAACAAATAAATTATTTTATTTTATTTTTTATTTTACTTTTTGTTTTTTCGAGGTAGGGTCTCACTCTAGCCCAGGCTGACCTGGAATTCACTCTGTAGTCTCAGGGTGGCCTTGAACTCATGGCGATCCTCCTACCTCTGCCTCCCAAGTGCTGGGATTAAAGACGTGCACCACCACGCCCGGCTTGTATTTTTGTATAGGTGACTCATTCAAGGTCACAAGCTCAAAGTAGTGGTTTACTGTACCTAGGTCATCTAAAGCATCTAACTCCACTGTTTGTATTTGTGACTACGTTTTTCAATTATCTTTTTTATAAGACAGGGTCTCATGTAGCCTGGGCTAGCCTCGAACTTGCTTCATAGCTGAAGGCTGGTCTTGAACTGGTTGGCATCACCTGCCAAGTGCTGGGTTAAGTCACCATGCCCAGAGACTAAAATTTTTAACAGATTGAGGCTTTTTATTTGGGGCAGGGTCTCTAACCCAGGATGGTTTGAAATTTACAATGTAGTTTCAGCCGCCCAGACTTACAAACGTGAGCTGCTACGCCCGGTTTAAGAGACATCTCCGGAAACCTAAGCACCCAAGGGGCTTTCTTCCTTGCTAACCCGCTGCTGGACCCGCCGTGGGGTTTATTTCGGGGAGTCCCTGAGACGATTGGTCCTTTCAGGTCCGGTTTCACTCTGACAACCACTTTCTGAATCTTGGGTGGCAGCGCCGTTGGCATTTCCGCGGAGGAACTGCAACCTCTGGGGTTCCAGCCGAGGTTCCAGGAATGTGGGCGTTTCCCGTCCTCGGCCTCCCACGCTCAGGGACCGCCCCTCGCAGAAACGGACCAGTGACAGGCTCCTACTCCACCGCTGGGGGCGGGGAGACGCGGTGGCAGACCGGTAATATACTCCCTGGGCGCTGATTGGAACCTAGGACAACGATGGGCGGGATCCTGCTCTGGATTGGACGGAAGGGACATCCAGCCCCGCCCCCGAGTGCACAGGCCACGCCCCCAGAGACGCTGGGCTTTGGGACTGGAGCCGGCCTAGGAGGGCGGAGAGTCCCGGCGTGCGGGGGCGGGGCGCCCTGGGCACCCGCCATTGGCCCGTCGGGAGCCGTCTCCCGTCGTGCTTCGGGGCACCGACGCCTCAACCCGGAAGGAGAAGCCGGCTTCGGACTGCGAGGTGGGCCGCTGGCCGGGGCGCCTGGGTGTTGATTTCGGGTGAGTGGCGTGGGCGGAGCCCCGGCCGACGCTGGTCTCAGGTGAGGGGTGTCAGTGGTGGCATTTGTCCAGTGTCCTCACTTGACATCCCTGGGCGGGGGGCCCGGTGTGCGTGCAGGGAGGATCTCAGCCAGGAAAGGTGGCTCGTCAGCTTACTTTGAAAATACCTAAGTATCTGTGATCGTTCCTTCCCGTTTCCCTGGTGCTTGTCAGGTCTGTAACCTTGTGGGCAAAGTTTTGGGGGGATCTCCCCCGACGTGCTAGGGTTAGGAGCTAATGACCAGACGCTGCAGATTTGCGGGAGATACCGATGGCCTTTGTTCCTTTCAGGTGAAAGGAAGAGCGGGTGAGAGATGCGCAGAAGGATGGAACAGAACTGCTTGGTCGACACCGCACAGAGCTTGCTGTGACACCTGTAAGTATTCAGGAAAGGGAGCTTTTTGAGCTGCCACCTGCTGTCCGACACCGCGGGAGAAAGGAAGGGTGAGGGACTCCTTGGTGCAATCTATTTTACTTTCATTTATTTATTCTTGTTATTTTGGTTTTTCGAGGTAGGCTCTATCTAGCTCGGGCAGATCTGAAATTCACTCTGTAGTCTCAGGTTGGCCTAGAACTCTGAGATATTCCTACCTCTGCCTCGGAGTGCTGGGATTAAAGGTGTGCACCACCATGCCTGGCTTGTAATCTACTTTGATAGCCAGATTTGTTTTTGTTCGCTTATTTAATTACTTTTTTTTAAAGGCAAGGTCTCACTGTAGCCCAGGCTGACCTGGAACTCACTCTGTAATCCCAGGTTGGCTTGGAACCCAGACAATCCTCCTACCTCACTGCTGGTATTCAAGGTGTGTGCCACCACACCTGGCTTTTAATTTGTTTTTACCTTGTCTCTTGAAGTAGTTCAGAGTACGAGAGGAAATGGTGATGCAAAGGCCTTGAATTGCTTGCTACCTTAATTAGGTCAGCCAGTGCGAGCTTTACAGTGAATCTGCTTGTAAACGGCAAACACCCAGGTTCTTCCCCAAGTGGGGTACGTGTCTATGGTAGGGGGAGTAAAGGACACAATATGCTTCATAACTCAGGGGGTCACTTGACCATCTTTCCTTGGATGATGCAGAGTTCCATGGAATCGTAGAGATAGAGTTCAGAACTTCCTGCTTCTCCAAGGGTGGAGCTGAGCTTGCTTCCTTCTGAAGAGTGGTATCTGGGAGGAAGTTGGTGGACAGGAGTGGTTACTAGAAATTATTACTTGGAGTCTAGGCTTTTTTCAGTTCTGTTGTTTCAAGGAAAGCTACAACCAAAACGTTCTCAGTGCCCTTTAAACTTGGATGGAAGCATACAGCATCTTAGGGGCTCTGGAATTTTTTTTTTTTTCAGACTACTAAGCCTGAAAGTGATGCAAGTGGAGGCAATGGGGGGGGAGACTGAAATATTTTTTAAATATTTATATATTTATTTATTTTTAATATTTTATTTATTCATTTTCAAGCAGAGAGATACAGAGAAAGAGAGAGAGAATGCACCAGGGCCACCACCTTGTGGGTCTGGCTTATGTGGGTCCTGGGGAATTGAACCCGGGGCCTTAGGCACTGGAGGCAAGTGCCTTATCTGCTGAGCCATCTCTCCAGCCCTGAAATATTTTTTTTTGAAGAAATTTTTTAAAGACAGTTTATAGATATTTGAACTGGTCATGGTATGGTGGGGCACCCTTTTAATCCTTGAGTTTGAGGCCAGCCTAGAGAGTGCCAGGTTAGCCTGGGCTAGAGTGAGACCTTACCGCAATCCCCCTCCAAAAAAAAAAAAGTTTATAGCTATTTGTTTTTGAGTGATTACAGCCTGAATAGAATGGAGAAAAACTTCCACATGGAGGTGCTACAGGGTTCTACCAAGGTCTTTTTTTTTTTTTTTTTTGAGGTAGGGTCTCACTGTAGTCCTGGCTGACCTGGAATTCTCAGGGTGGCCTTGAACTCACAGCAATCCTCCTACCTCTGCCTCCAGATTGCTGGGATTAAAGGAGGCATGCGCCACCATGCCCAGCTACCAAGGTCTTCTTAATACCAAATTATGGTGGTGAATTCCAGGACCAGGCAATGTGTGAGCCCGCTAGTGTGTGGATGATTGGTTTCCTCGTCGTCATCTTTCCTAGTTTACTTCCAGAATATTTAATCTTCTATCCCATGCTTGCAATTTTGCAAATGCCTATAGAAAGAAGAGAAAATTATTTTGTTTTTTTTTTTTTTTAGATAGAGTCTCACTGTAATCCAAGCTGACCTGGAATTCACTATGTAGTCTCAGGGTGGCCTCAAACTAACAGCGATCTTTCTACCTCTGCCTCCCGAGTGCTGGGATTAAAGGGGTTTGCTACCACTCCTAGCAAGTCTCTCCTTTCACTGGTCACAGTCATTTACCTGTCTGCATGTGGACTGTTGTGCATGGGTTTTAAAGGAACTGGAATTTCCTACCTTACAGCTTAGGACCCCTTGGAGGTATCACTGCATCATGAAAAATCAGATTGTCAGCAAGAATACTGTTTAATATGGGAATGAAATCGCAAAACCTTGGGTTTGCACCCAAGTGCAGTCCAGTTTTGTCACCTAACATGTAGCATCGTCTCTGCATGCAATGACTGTAGAGAGACCTGGTATATTGGAAAGAATTGCAAAAGCTGTTTGCTGTGCTAATTTCGAGCTGTAAATGAATTCCCCTTCTTCTGAAGCATTATTCTTTGTTAGCAAAACATAAACTAGAAGGAAGCTCATTACACACTCTTCTAATGGTAAGGCAGAACTAATAAGAGAATGTGTCTAAAATTAATTGTGGGACTGTAAAAATGAGTGGGTGTGTGACCAGGCATGGGAGGAGAGGGAGGGAGAGTTTAGAGATAGTCTTGTTTTCCCAGGGGCCAGCCCAGATCATTTGTTGGCAGTACATATTGGCTGAAGTCAGTTTTCATTTCAAGGTAAATTGGAAAGGGAAATTAAAACCTTATTGTTCCGGTCTTAAGAGAGAGGAAGGAGGTGGAGGCAGCAGCCAGGGTGGATGCTGTCGGAGTGTTTCTAGGAGTAACAAGATTAGTGCTGTATTTTAACAGAAGGTGACATCATGGGCCCCTTCGGACTTCAGTAACCCTGTGCTGCAGCCTTCATGGTCCCCTTGTTGGAGTGGGCGATGCTGCTCTACATGTAAACTACCACACTGGGGGAAATCAGGGGTTTAGGCTTTAATGAATCTTTACAAAGGAGCGGGCTGCATCCTGAGTCGACCTGCACAGCTGTGGGGTGCTTGGGCAGAGATACAAACCCAATAGCGTGCTGGGATTAGAAATGATTAGAACTTTTGGCTCCAGTTCTAGAGAACTGATTTGATAAGGGAAGGTGGCATGGGGCAGTTACCTCTGGTACCCCCGGAGCTCATCAGCTCCACCATTCACCTGATTCACCTGTTGGGAGGTGACTTTGGTTAGCTAGACAAAGATGCAGGAGCATTGGTATTTGTGGAGACTTCGTTGTCTGAAAAAACAGCCAGGAGGGGGCGCTGTTAGGCTCATTTTCAAAGCTGTGCTCCTGAGTGACTCACCAGCTCCAGCCCAGTCTTAAAGGCAAAAAATTTACAATTGAATCTACTTTTCAGGTCACACGCACACTCTGTAGGGAGAGGTGGCCTTGCAGAGGGTCCCAAGTAATGGTATGAGAATGAGAAGGGAGGCTTTTGACACTAAGCATGCATGTCTGTCTGTCTGTCTGTCTATCGATCAATCGATCGATCTATCTAATTTTTAAAGGTCACTCAGGCTGACCTGGAATTCACTCTGTAGCCCCAGGCTGGTCTTCAATTCATGTTGATCCTTCTACCTCAGCCTCCTGAGTGCTAGGATTGAAGGTCACCACCCCCAGCTCTCTTAAATTTTTACAAAGGAAAAAAAAGTCACCTGGGTTTCCCAAAGGACATCCATTAAAAGCTTTCAAGGGGCTGGAGAGATGGCTCAGAGGTTAAGGCACTTGCCTCCAGTGCCTAAGGCCCTGGGTTCAATTCCCCAGGACCCACATAAGCCAGACCCACAAGGTGGTGGCTCTGGTGCTCTCTCTCTCTCTCTCTCTCTCTCTCTCTCTCTTTCTCTCTCTGTATCTCTCTGCTTGAAAATGAATAAATAAAAAAAAATGAATGAATGAGCCAC
>PVHP010044644.1:0-14023 GCA_004024765.1 Zapus hudsonius | reverse complement strand
CCTCTGGGTCCTTGGCACAAAGCGGGGGCTCTGGGAATGCTGGTGGGGTGACGGACACCCCGTGAACGTAGCTGCAGGATCCATCTTCTCATCTCTGACAGGCTCTCTATATGTCATGCGTCAGATTAGGGTAGAACCCATGTCCTTTTCCAATTGTTCCCGTCCGTCCTCATGGCTCACGGCTGGGGTCCCAGAATGGGCGGGGAAGCAGGGAGGAGAAGGTGTCAGCGGTGTCTGGTACTCCCAGTATTACTATCTCTTCTTATCCCACCAGCTCATCTCTGAGTTCACACACACACACGTTAATCTCAGTGAAAGGCATGGAAGGCAGTGGAAACATTTTTAAATGCAGCTGATGTTTCAGCTGGGATAGATCTATTTTAGGGACAAAGGCGCCTTTGTCGTTCCGGCAGGTGGATTTATAAGCCTTGGCCTAGTTTGGTGTCTGGAATGGCCTTGGGATGATGTGGTGGGAGACCCCCCCCCCAGAGGAGGGGCGCGAGAAGCAGGCTGGCTGGCGTCCACCCGGTGTGCTCCGGGTTCCTCATGGCCCAGGGGGACGGAGGGAGAGGCCGCAGCCCTGGCGGCCGGCCGGCGGGCAAGGGGCAGAGGCTAGGAGGACGCGGGCGGGCGGGCGCACCCTCCCCCTCCCCACCCGCGCAGCCACCTCGGCCCACGTGACAGCCATCCCGGGCCCCACCGAGCCTTCTTCCCGTTGCCATGGCAGCCGGCGAGCGAGCCCGCCCATTGGCTGAGCCCCGAGCAGGAAGAAAAGGCCTGCGGTGTCCGGGCGGCACGCTGCCCAGGTGCGATCTGTGGTCAGCGCGCTGGACACAGCGCGGGGGGCCAGGACCTTGGGAAGGCCCGCAGCTGCGCACTGGGGACGGCCCAGGTCAGGGTCATTAGCTGCCCCGGTGCATCGGTGGGTCAGCTGCGCACTGGGGACGGTCCTGGTCAAGGTCATTAGCTGCCCAAGTGCATCGGTGGGTCAGCTGCGCACTGGGGACGGTCCTGGTCAAGGTCATTAGCTGCCCAAGTGCATCCGTGGGTCAGCTGCGCACTGGGGACGGTCCTGGTCAAGGTCATTAGCTGCCCAAGTGCATCCGTGGGTCAGCTGCGCACTGGGGACGGTCCTGGTCAAGGTCATTAGCTGCTCCTTAAACCGAGAAGCCATGAAGGACGAAGCAGGGTGTGCCAGGGCCTCCAGCTTCGTTTGGGGTGGCCCTTTGCAGTGTCATCCCTGGATGGGGAGAGGGCGTGTCCGAGTTCAGTTGTCAGATTCCACTGGTGATCATGGGCTGGCCGCAGTTTCCTGCAGGAACACATCTCAACCCGGTGCTTTGGAAATCATTTTCCTCTCGTTGAAGTCATCTCTGAACTTACCCAGGTGGTGGGAATGGCCGCACTGGCCTCAGAGCTTCCGGTTCCATCTGTCCGGATCCCATGACCAGGTGAACCTCAACCCCAGACAGACACGAGAAAGCTTTGGCTTTCTTCCATAGGGAGCTGGTACCCCACTGAGAGGCCTAGTGAACAGCCCTGCTTGAGCCCCACCCTGAGCGCTGTGTCTCCACAGCTGGGATTTGGATGTGGATGGGAGGGAGGGTGAACTTGACCTGGTCTGCCGGTCCTCACTGTGGTCTAGGAGGCCCTTGTCACCTTACAAGAGACCAAGGCCCAAGGTCGCACAACTTGTTAGTGGGAGATCTCAGTCCAAAGTCTCTGCATGCCTGCCACATCTCCTAATGAGCCGTGTTCCTCCTGGAGGCTGTGCGTCCTTGTGGAAGGACCAGCGGAGGCCGAGCCCTCCAGTGACGCCAACTTATCACCAGGGTTCCGTCTTGTTACACCAGGGCCCATGAAGTGGTTGTGACAGGCACATTTGCAGATCAAAAGCTTTACAATATAGCAACATTTAATAAGAAAGAATACTTAAAGTGTGAGTAACAGAAAAGTGTGGAAGATATCATTGTGTTGAATTAAACACTAATATATATATTTACACATTTGCACTAAGGGTGATGAGTGCTTTCAGAGTCCAGCCCCCAAGCACTGAAGGTGTCGCTTCCTGTCTGGCTCGCTTATGAATTACTTGGTGAAAGTGCCTCCTGCCTGTCGTGGCCTCGTGTTGCACACCAAGCTCAGGGCCTCGGACGCGGGTGGAGTGCATTCCGAAGGCAGGTGAAGCAGTAGATGGCTGCTCCTGTCGAAGAGGGTGGCCTTTATCAGGGTTGCCCTGTGTTACATATCTATGTTTATTCTTTCATTAGACATGTAGGTTATCATTAACTCTCTCTCTCTCTCTCTCTCTCTCTCTCTCTCTCTGTGTGTGTGTGTGTGTGTGTAAAATCAGTGACTCGCTAGTCAGGGCTAGTTAACTATAAGACATTATAAGTTTCTTAGCCTCAAGGAATGTCATAAACAGTCTGGATCAAAATGAGGATTAACATCTTCCAGTGACAGGCTCAGAAAGGAAGATGACACCCAGCTTTCCCCAGCACCCAGTGTAAAATGCCAGGCCTGGAAGCCTGTGTGGAATCCCTGTGCTGCCGAGCGGATCGCCAGATTCCCGGGGCGCACCGGCCAGCCAGAGGTGTGAGCTCTAGCTTCACGGAGAGACCCTGTCTCGAAATTATGGTGGCAGTCCACTAAGAGCCCCGGACATGCACGTGTGCATGCGCACAGGCACGTGCCCAGAAGGAGGGGGGAAGGGCCAGTCCTGTCCATTGCAGCCTTGCTCTGGCGACAGGGCTGAGTCAGATCTCAGCCACCATTCACAGGCAGAGTCAAAAATCGTTCCTATGCACCCCAAACCAGACCGGCCCGTCCACGCTGTGCTGTGGGTGAGGGTTTACACCCGTCCTTTGTGACATCCATACCCTGTCCGTGCTGAGCCCGCAGCTCCACGGGCCCGGGCCACGTTCACCACACTACTGGGAATGATGTCACTATTCTGCCACAATAGCAGAGCTCTGTCCAGTGGAAGCAGATCCATGTTCAAGTAGGTTTCTGCGACGTTCTTGGCGCACGGCCCTCATTTGTCTTACAGCCCCCTTCAACCTCATCTTCCTCAGCCACACCAGGGCGCAGTGCAAACTCCACTCAGCTCCCTGGGTGTAGCCGCCCTGGGGAACATGGCGTTCAAGTGTTATTAGTGTGCAGCAAGGTGCCCTTCTCTCGCTCAGTCAGTTTGTAAACACATCCTGTGTAACGACAGCAGGGCTGGAGGTGGAGGGGGAATGGGTGACCCAGCCAAGCAGGGGTTAGGGAAGCTGTTAAAAGAAGAGAAATGAACGGAGGGTCGGTTCAAAAGCCGAAGGAAAAGTGCCCCACTGTAGGATGTGTGGGGATCTAGCGGGACCCCTCCATGAAGCTGTCCTCTGACCTCTACATAACACCAGTGCCCACGGATGAAGAACGCAGGTGCATGTGTGCACGTCAATGTACACACACACACACAACCAAGTTAGAGTATTTTAGGACTGAGAACAAGTCTCGATTGCAGTGTGTATGGTTTGCAAGCCTCTGACACCCTTTTATGGAGTTTGGGGGTGTTTTGGTGACTCATTCAATATTTTAAATAGAATTTCCTAATTCCTCAAATTAAGCTAGCAGCTCTTGCCCTGCTTTCCACTGCCCAGGACTGGTGCGTAGATCAAGGGAGATTACCAGTGTGAGGGGACCTAACCCAGAAACTACTCTGCAAATCAAGCCTCTAGCAGAGCCCAGGCTGTGGGGAGCCGATGACGGGCAAGTCACCCACCATTGCTAAACTGCATCTGCTAACTTCATGTATTTATGTTTAACCACGTGACACATGTTTGTAATGTATGTAAATCATATTTACCCCGTCACCCTCTCTCCGCCCCAGCCCACTCCCCCTGGAACCCTTCTCCTTCCCTCTCTTACAGTAGCTATACCGCTGAAGCGTGGCTCCCCTCCCCCGGCTCCCATCAACTGTCATAGCTCCTCAGGGAGGGTGGGGGCCCCAGAGCCCCTCCTCCACGCACCTGCAGTGATGACTGGGCCCGTCCTATGCCGATCGTGTGACAGCTGCTGTGAGCGAGCTCGTGTCCGATCACAGAGCTCATGGCATTCTTCCACACTTCCCAGGGCCTCCTCCGCCATGGCCCCAGCCTTGGAAACCATGTTCTAGCAGAGCACTGGGCAGTCACTTCTTCTCGCACTTTGAGAGGTGTGGCTCATTCCATTCTTTCCTGCGTCCTCATTCTCTGGGGTCATCACTTGCTCTGTTGACCCGAGGTGACTTCACAGCAGAGGAAGATGAGGGCGCAGAGAGCCATCTCTTCAGTGTCACCAGAGGTTGTCAAGGGGTCCCATATCAGCTCCTGGGGCATGGCTGTGACAGAACACCTGAGAGAAACAACTGAAGGGAGGAAGGAGTTCGTTTGGCTCATGGTTTCAGAAGTTTCAGTCCATCGTGGCAGAAAAGACGGGTGGAGAGGCTTGTGGCTGAGCCTATTCCCACAGTGTCCTCAGGATGCAGAGAGAACCAGACCAGAACCAGTGGTCTGCTCCCTCCAATGAGGCCCCAATCCCTGCAGGCTCCCCGCTCTCCTACATTCTAGCAAACCTGAGCCTGTAGAAGACATTCAGACTCAACCCTAGGGGCCTTGCTTCTCCAGCCCCTCAGTGTGCTAGTGGAAATTATGACTCCAGGACAGTTCAAGGACAAGGTCAGCGTTTGAGAAAGGGGCTATGAATCTCCCTTTTCCATTCCTTTCTCTAACTGGAAACGGGCTCCTTTATGACACTTTGCTGAGTAAACAATTTCTCTCCAGAAGGGAACTCAGCCCTGGATTGAGTCTGTCTCATGAATGACCAGAATTTGTGATCAAGGACCTAATCTGGCCACTTCAACTCGGGGTCTAGTTGACATACACAGCACAAGCCACGTGGATTTCATGTCTATCTTGTCCTTGAGTCGGATTTTTGTTTGGTTTATGTTTCACCTTTGAAGCAGTAAGTTTTTTTCACTGCTGGTTGCCTGACAATATGGGGGGTCATAAGGGCTCTGTGGTCTGCAGGGTGTCTGGCAACATGGGGGGTAAGGGCTCTCTGGCCTGCCCTCTTGTGTTGTGCTTGGGCTTTCTCCCCTCAGACCCCCACCCAGCTACATCTCTCCCTCTCCAAATTCCAGTGGGTCCTGAAGGCAGCCACGTTGGTACCAGAATCTGCCCTGTGTGGCCTGAGAAAATGAATGCTGGGAAGAGACCCCAAAGGAAGGACACAATCCCCAGAGGCTAGAGCCACAGCGACTTTCTAGCTGAGCCCTGGTCAGTCCTCAGTCGGACAACACAAGGTTCCAGTGATCGCACTTCAACCCACTGGATCAGTACCTCCAAGTGACTGCATGTCACAGAAAGGAGTGTCATATCACAGAAGCCAGCAGGCAAGCCCGTGTCTGACCAGCAGGGCCTGAATCCTTGCGTGATATACCTGTGTGTCAGGTGTACCTTGGTGACTTGGTCTTTGTCCTCGCATAAAGTGGTAATAAAAGATTTCTTCAACGTCAACATGGCCCCCAAAAGAAAGGCAGGAGGGCATGTTGGCATGCACCCCACCCTCTGAAATGGCATTGCTAGCTGAGGCCAAGCAGGGCGCGGGCTCTTTGGAGTCCTTTGACGCTTCCAGAGCTACAGGGTCAGAATCTCCGGGGTGAATCCATGAATGTGAGATTCCTAATGCCCCCCACATGATGGTGGCGATGAGTTCAGACTGGGCTCATAGACTAGGTATCACACAGACCTAATACCTGTTTAGCCTGAAAAGTAACTCATGCTCTCTGCCTGTTGCCTTATCTCTGAGAGGGACAAAGTTCTATGTGCCACTGAGGATTATTGTGGAGAACAACAAGGGTCCCTGGGCTGCAGAGTCAACTGTTTTGATCAGCAATGGCCACCCTTCCTCCCCACAGCCTCTTCCTACCCCAGTACATCACAGTCTATGCAGAAGCCTTCAGTGACATCAGCAGTTAACACAAAGCACACGACTTACCCAACCCTCAGCTGATGATAGGGAAGGTGTGACCAGAATGGTCCTAACTAAGGAGAGCTTACAACTTGCCCCTGCTCCCCAATAAAGCTGTGCCTCCTGTGGGGGGCTGTTAGCCCACCTTTAGAGCTTCAGGAAGAATTGAACCACAGGGTCCCCATCATAAAGCCTTCCCTGCAGCCCCCTGCACTGTGTGTGATGTCAGCCCTCCCGTTCTTGCCTTGGTCTCCAGTGTGGGAGACTTCAGGCCCTTGGGGTACCACTGTCATACAGGGCTGATCATGAACACCGATTCTCAGAGCTGCTGTAATCACTTTAAAAATTACTAAGGACATCCCAACAAACTTCTGCTTCACAGTTATCATATTAGAAATGGAAAACAAGAATTTATGAAACCTAAGCAAATATCTCATAAGCCATCAGTGAAGATGTCATCACACTACATAGCTTCTGGAAATCCCCACCTGCAGCCCAAGAGAATTAAGAGCAAAGGAGAAACTAGGTTTTTTTAATATTTTATTTATTCATTGTCAAGCAGAGATACAGAGAGAGAGAGAGAGAGAGAGAGAGAGAGAGAGAGAGAGAATGCACCATTGTGGTTCTGGCTTATGTGGGTCCTGGGGAATTGAACCCAGGGCCTTAGGCACTGGAGGCAAGTACCTTAACCGCTGAGCCATCTCTCCAGCCCAGAAAGTAGGTTTTGTTATTTTATGAAGAGGAGGATTTACATTGCGGACCCTGGAAAAGGCCTTGGGAGTCCCCAGGGGTCCCTGAGTCACATGGATCCATGGATTTTGAGTACATAGGGTATGAATGTCCCACTGTATTGTTCTGACACTGGATGGAGGGATCCAGCGACTCAGAAACAGCCATGAGCCGAAGCCACATGCTGTGAACAAGACAGCAGAGCTCATGGGAAGGGCGTGGGCGGCACTGAGCCAGCTGGAGATCAGGCCCTGCTCAAGGGACAGCTTCGGCAGCTCGGATGGGAATTCTGCTGTGGTAAGAAGTTTGGTCACTGCCCACTGGTCATGGGCAGCTTCAAAAGGTGCTTTTCCTTCTAGTGTGCGATGGTCAGTTATGTTGTCAACTTGTCCCGTTTATAATCCACAGTCATCTTGGGTGGGCCTGAGGTTGCTTACAGGAAGGACTGAGTAAAGGAGAAGGTCCCTCCTCCAGAGGGAGCCCTTCCTCCAGAGTGGGTGCCCTCTCAGTAGGGGGCAGGATGGAAGGAAGCTCAAGGGGAAGGAAATCTCCCCGTTTGCTGTGTGTATGTTGTGCTGTTGGCGATGACTTCTCTCTCTTCTCTCCGTTTGGACCTGTGAAAGGGGGCCAGCCTCTTTTGCTATTATGGAACTTCCCTGGATCTCTAACGTCAATAAATCCCTCCTCCCCTAACTCTGCCTGGTTTGGAGGGTCATTCTAGCAACGTGAGGCTGACTGTGCCATAGTGTATGAGCAGCCCTGGAGCTGAGTCCCCTGGTTGCTGGCATCATGTATAAGCGTCCTGGCCTCGTGGTTCAGTCTGGGCCTTGTGATGAGGCTGAGGGGCTGTCAGTGCCGGAGACAGGGAGAAAGCAGAAGGGTAGGGTGGACCAAGTTCACCCTCTAGTGCTGTCTTGGGAAAACGCCTCTCAGATGATTTTCCCGCCTCCATGCAGAGCTGAGTAGAGTCTGACTCAAAAGACTGAGGCAAAAAAGGGGGCAGACACCACGTGAAGACAGATGCCACCCACACAGACACCCATCAGATACCTCCAGGGGCCTTCAGTCCTCTACGCAATACCCCAAGCCACTGTTGTCTGAACCCACTTGTCCCAGGCTCGTCTCTGGTAAAGCTAGTGGGAATCTCACAATGGCCTACTCAGCTAAGGGGCCTCCAAAATCAGTGATTTGTAGGTCGACTCAGCAAATGCTGAGTCGTTCTGACAGATTAGCTTCTCAGCTGATTCTGCCTTTAGCCACCGAGCCATCTCCCTAGCTCCAAGGTCACCTCTTTTTAAGATAGGGTCATTCACTGGCCCAGGGCTAACCACTGTCTCCTCCTCCCAGCACTGGGATCCCAGGCACATGCCACCACACCTGGATTTTCTGTGCACCCTGGGGGCCAAAACCAGGTCCTCCAGCTTGCAAGGCGAGCCCTTCATCAACTGAGCCGTCCCCAGCTGTGCACATACTTTTATTAAATTGTTAAGTTACTATACAAAGTGATAGGTTTCCTTGTGACCCAATGTGCCATTGTGCCTTGGTCTTCTACCCCCTCCCCGCCCCCACTGCTCTGTTATTGAAAACATCCTTTGAATGGATGACAGGGTAAAGGGCCTGTTGTGGACTTGCTTCTTGTTCTCTCACAGTGGCCCCTTCCTGTCTCAGTTCTGTCACCGAGAAATGTAGTTTGCCAGGTTGGAATCAAGGGTCACAGCGATACCCAGCTCACACGGTCACTTTGTAACTTAGAACTCTCTCCTCTGGGCTTCAGCGGCTTAGGTCACAGACTTCAGTTAAAGATATTTTGATTCCAATCCAACCCCAATGCTGTGTATCCTCAGGCAAGTTTCTTAACTTCTCTGCCTCAACCTCCTCATATATAAAATGTGGATAATAGCACAGTTTCTCCTCCTAGGCTGGCTGAGAAGATTAAATGGGGTAAAATGCATGGAGAGGGCCTGGCACCTCGTATAAGCCCCACACGCGTTGCTTTAATTTCCAAGCTGGCTCTCGGGAGGATACATCAGTAGTATTCCAGCAATGACTACTTCTAGAAGGTTCTACCAGCTATTCCCACTCTGGTGGTCTCAACTGCTCCCCTTTCCAACAACCTTTAGACCAGCTCATCGGTGTTGCAGGCAGTTGTGGACAGGACCTGTCTCCCCTCCCGGAGGGCTGCAGGCTGAGCTATGCGCAGAGCCTCTTCAAGGTGGCGCGAAGCCTCGCGGGGAGCCAAGGAATCATGACATGACCGTGGGTGATTAAAATTTGTTTCTATCACGTTTTTCTGTTTTTTTTCCCCAACGTGGAGCATGTGCATATGGTGCACAATCCGTTTGCAAATTACATTCCCCAAACACTCTTTAATTGTCTGCTCATCAGTTAGGGACCCTGCTCTTTTTCCTCAAATATAAATGTAACATTTTGTTCTTTGGGGGAACCCCTTGGCCCTCCCACAGAAAGCCAGCAGGTTTCTGCTGTGTCTTCATTGTTAAAACAGTGTATGTGAATTTAAAGACTTCCCAAGAAAACAAACATATCACAACAAGAGACAGCGATTTGTAAATAAAGTCCTGTAAATCCCCACAGTTCTCGGGATCCAGCCAGATGAGAGGATCCGTGCTCCGTGTGCCCTGCTACCTCAGACATATGCGGGTATCAATAATGAATGAATAAATGGATTCATCCTCTGTCTTGCTGGGTGTCTCTCTGGGAGACACCGCTCGTGGCACCAAAGATCACTTTGAAGACAGAACACTCTGTGGTCTCAAGCAACCATATCTTGCCTAGCTCTGACATGTGATCCTTAACTGGAGCCACAGGACTGGAGCCTCAGGTCCTGCTGGAAAGGAACTGGCATCACGTGAAACACTTGCAGGAGGGGCCCTGAGTCCTCCACGGCCCTGTGCTCACAGCCCTGAGACCAGCCAAGACCAGGCCTTCATCTCTCTGCTCTTCCTTCACCCGCCTGAGCTGCCGGCACAGAGTGTGTGGCACACAGCAGAGTCACTAAGGAACAGACGAGCGGAGTGTTCAGTGAGTTTTCAGTGGTTCTAGAATCCTGTACTCGTTAATTTTTCATTGCTGTGACAGAAGCAACTTAAAGAAGGAAGTTTGTTTTGCTTGGGGTTTAAGAAGAGATGCAGTCCATCACTCACCCACCGTGGGACAGCCTGGCAGCAGGAGCCTGAGGCAGCTGTGCCACTGAGCATGAAGTCAGGAAGGAGAGAGCCCCCGGGAAGTCGGCCCACGCTCAGTGACTCATCGTTCCAGGAGCCTCCCCTTCCAAAAAGGTTCCACAACCTTCCAAAACAGTGCCTCCCGCTGGGGACCATGCTGAGTCTTCAGACACAACAGCCTCAACGTAGGATCTCAGGTTCCTGCTTCAGGCGTCCTCCTTTCCCAAGACCAGCTCGGTTCCTGTGCGACTCTGAAGACCTCTGGCTCCTTCTTGCAGCCATGGGTGGCTCTCACAGACAAGCTTGCTTCCCCTTAGAGCACGAGTGTCTACACCAGATGGAATGGCTTAGGACAAGATGATTATTTCTCAAGACTCTGCAGGCGGCCGGGATTGTTCTGCTCATGGGACTTGAACTTATCTACGGAGCTACATTTGGGTTTGGTGGGAGCGTGTGGCCCTCTGGTCTGCATAGTAATCTTTCCTCTTCATGGATGTCAGCCCAGGTTGGACTGGCTTCTGGGGTGGTGGCAGCACACTGAGCCCCAGCTCCAGGGACTTTCTTCACCTCAGAAAGTCATGTGTTCAAGCACAGAGTTAAAGGAGAAGGCCCCTCAGCTTCAGACCAGCAGACATGATTCACGCAGGCTGGGAATGCAACCTGCCCCCAACCACAGCCGCCACTATCCCGATGTTCTTGTCACTTAAGTGGGAATCGCTTGCTGAGAAAGCATGGAGGCAGCCTGAGAGTCAAGAGCTGCATCCCTGCAGCAGGTCTGCTTCCATGAGTGTGTGATCGTCATGAACTCCATTGCCCTCATGAAGAAAGACTAGGTCTGGGACCAAGTGATGTGACCCAATGCCATTGATACACACACACACACATGCATGAATGCACACATGCACATGCATGAATGCACACATGCACACACACATGTGCACACTCACACACATGCATAAATGCACATACACACACATGAATTCACACCTACACACATGCATGAACGCACACATGTACACATACTAACACACATGTGTGAATGCACACACACTGTACATACCGCTCCCCTCTCCCAGCTAGTGTGGAAATGAGTCACAGTACAGAACTACACAGATGCACTCTACTATAAAAATATATGTGAAGAACGCAGAAGCATATTTTCCAAGGACCTGTGACCCCAGTGGAGCACAATCATGCCAAAGGTGCTTTGGTTAATCACAGAATGTTTGCATGAAGTTAAGCTCAAGGAAGGGTCCTAAAATCAAATTTGCTGTTGAGATCTCTGTTCAAAATGCAGGCTTCTTAGCTCGTTCGAAACGTACTGTGATGCAGAGCTGGAATTGGGCTCCGATCTCCTTCCTGGCACCTATTTGTGCCTTTTGGCTTCTTTGTATTGTGTCAGTGAGCTCACGCATGTGCGAGGGCCGTGACATGTGACTTCTTGTTCCGTCTCCTCTAAGGATGGAGACTTCCCTAGACCCTTCCCTCTGCCACGGTGGCAAAGGGTGAGGGGCTCAGGCTCTTCTTGGTGTCTGTAGTCTCATCGCTACCCATTCACCTGCTAGTTTGTAAAAAGTCAAGTGTAAAGATAGGGCCAGGGAGTCACTCCCATCTCTGCCTGGCACTCGGCTCATGGTCATTCCCAACATGACTGCTGGTCCCCACCTTCCTCAACCCAAATGCTCTTCTCCCAACACATATTCTGGGCACAACAAAATGAACAAATCCATGCTTTAAAATACACACACATATACATGTATATATAATTTTATTGTCTTTAGTATCCATAATTGCATCCATGATATCATATGATTATCTAGATTCCGTAGGCATTCTGTCTCTTCTGTTTTCTCAGGCTGTCATCCTACATGGATCCCCACAACTTCCCAACTTGTGTGCAGAGATCACCAGCTTCTCTTTGGTAGAAGTTTTGTTTCTGCTACCAAGGTCCTAGAATACTATCTCTTCATTCGTTATTTCTGCAGTCACGTATCCCAGGAAGGAGGGATGGGGTGGCAGAACCGGGCCTAGCAGGTGTTTAGGAAGAGAAGTCTTGCTGAGGACGAGTACTTGGATGTAGGTGGATGTACACAGCGACCTCAGTCAGATACCAGTTGGTTAAAAAAAATTGTGGTTCATGCGATCTGAACATACAACTTGTTGGATTTGATTCTTTTTTTTGGGGGGGGGTAGGGAATTTTTGAGGTAGGCTCCACTCTAGCCCAGGCTGACCTGGAATTCACTATGTAGTGTCAGGCTGGCCTCGAACTCACAGCAATCCTCCTACCTCTGCCTCCCAAGGGCTGGGATTAAAGGCGTGCGCCACCATGCCCAGCCCACCTTGGTGTTTTAGTTCTGGATTTCCACATCTGATGCAGATGAAAGAGCCAGAGAATGCCAGCACCATGCAGGCTGACAGCCTGGGAAGACAGAAGAGACAGGATGCCTAGAGAATCTGAATAATCATATGCGACACAGCTCTTCATCATGAAACCTGATTAGACAGTGCAAATTACACATGATAATCCTGAATTAAGGCAATTATACACAAAGCAGAATACAGTTATTGTTTAAATTGCCCGAGTTTATATTTAGAAATTTGCTGTTGGTGGCACCCACACTCCCTCCGGCACTGCCTTCACCTTGGCTGTCGCGAGTTACCAGTCAGCCATTTTGGATGCCATGGTTAACAGGAAGTGCTTCCAGTGCCCTGGGCTCCTCTGTCCTGCCTCACAGGCTTCTCCATTCGTCCTCTCTCGCCTTTGTGCCTGCTGTTCCCCTGGCCTAGGAGACCTCCATCTTCCCTTCAGGTCTTGCGATTCTACCCTGCTGATGAGATCAATATCTCCTTCGTAGCCTCTTGGTGTCCCATGCATGTGCCAGTGTCTACCCCGACCTCTCCCCTCTCCTGCACACAGCGCAACCCCGACGTGTCTCTCCTCTTCTGCACACTTCCCCTTCCTGGTTCCTCCTCAAAGACAAGGAAGATCTTGCCAGAGTTGCTTTTGTGTTTTTTCTCCTCCCTGTACCTAGCACTTACTTAAATGCTAGAAATGGTTTAATGAAATTGGACTACAAATGCATCATCGAGACTTAGCAGCTTATCTCTAAGACAACTGGTGTCTCCCTGTTACAGCTCCCCAAGGCCCTGGAGTCCTTCCAGTATTTTAACAAAACACACAGTGGAGGTGACTTTGTAAAGAAAAGAATATCTACGAGTGAGGAGAGCAGAAGCCTGTGCAGTGGAGGAGCTTCGAGCCAGGGGACCTGGGGCTCAGCAGCCAAGCTCAGTGCGCCGGAATCCAGCAGAGCCGTCGGGGAGGAGCTGTGTGCAAAGCAGCCCTCACTTCCAGAGCCTTCCGTGGGCATCAGCTCTTGTTGGAGAGAATAGTCCTGCAAAGTTGTACGTGAATGGGACACGGTGGAGGCTTCACAGTGTTGTTAGGAAATCAGCTCTGGATCCTAAAATTGATATTATGTTCTCTGTGAAATCAGACAGATAAAACGACATGGAAATCGGGTGTAATAGGTTGTGTGTGCGGGAGTGTACCGTCTATAGCCTGGGAAGCATGTGTTCACTCGTACGTAGACAGCAAATCTAGCTCTTGTCATGGGTTGGATGCAAGAGACAATGGCTGTCGCTCACTGCCCAGTGTGGTGTGAGTGTGGTCTTGATCAAAGCCCCGAAACTGGCGCTTGCAATTCGCTGGTTAGTCTCTGCTCTTTGAATGCTTTCCTGAAGTGCCATTTTGCCTCAGTAAAATGCTCCCTAAAAATACCCAACTATTTTTAGTTGTGGAGCGCAGATCGCATTGAGCTGCACGTTTCCCTGGTGAGCAGGGGTGACGAGTTTGTGTTCATTAACTCGGGGCCATCTGGTGCAGACGCCGCAGTCTGTGAACCACACGTGCATCAGGCTCCAGGGATCCGGACGCGCCAGGCCCGAGCGCAGAGTGAGCACAGCCAGGGAGGACGTGGGCAGCTCTTCCTTTGTCAAAGTCCTCCCTGCTCTGCTGGCCGAGTGCTCCCAGCGCTAAAGTCACTTCAGCCGTTTCCATCTCCGTGACAGTCCCTTCACCGTGAACCAGGGTGGCTGGCACTGGGGACACTCCCGAGGGGAG
>PVHP010044643.1:0-14002 GCA_004024765.1 Zapus hudsonius | reverse complement strand
AAAGAGGCAATTCAATGTTTCCTTTGAAAATAATGGAAAACAACTCATCCCCAAACTCAGAGGAACACTGTTAGCAGAAGCAGCCATCTTCAGCCCTGGGTGATTCAATATCAAGAAGAAATAAAGATCTGGCGTCATAAGGAGATGATCATTTGCCCTAGCCTGCATATCCTGACAGGTCCTAATTGAAAAAGAAAACACAGCCTTGGGGAGTGATCCCAAGAGTTGTAAGAAGGCACTGAGCTTCACTGTGTGAGTATAGCTTCACTGCGTGTCATCTTGTGCCATGCCCCGTGCCCTCTCCAGGAAAGCCTTTGTTTTCTGCAGAGTCCCAGTGCAAACTACCATTCTGGAAACATCCTCACTGCAAGAGGAACAGTCCAGAGCGATTCCGTGTAACGGCAGTGAACTGTAAAATTAATTCCAAACAACAAATAAGTTCGGTTTCCCCTATAAGTGTTCAAATCACAAAGTGCTCAAGCTCTGTGCTTCCGACATTATGTATGCTTATTGGGTCTCGACCGTCTTTCACTGAGCGTGGATGTCCTGTCAAGCGAGGGAGCTGTGCTTTCCTTGAAGTTTTTAATCTTTATGTACTGTATTTGGGGTTGCTTTTCGTTTTCGGGACTCAATTATCCCCAAGTGTTACTCTCTCCTGATCCCTGCTCTGCTGACCTTCATTGAAATTAACAAGAGTCAGAGGATCCGAGTTAGCAGACCTGGATATACACAGGTGAATCCAGGGAGAATGGGTGTCAATTCCAGGGTGTTCTTAATTCCATCCCAGACATCGAAAGGCAGTGGGTCATTTACTTGTGAGGTGAGTCATCTAAATACTAACTTTGGCTTACTTAAAAATCTTGCCCTGAACTTTAAGACAAGACACCGTGGGACAGTGGCTTTGCTATATACCTTATTGAGCAGATGAGAACTGGCAAAATTTGAGTAAGCGGAGGGAAATGGAGGCATTTTGAAATGTAATGAAGAAATAAAGACACGGAATGATTGTGGGAAGAGATGGGGATGTCCCTTGAGCATAAGATGTGAAGAGATCATTGAGTTCAATGGATGATGAATCCAGAAAGAAAGAAAGAAAGAAAGAAAGAAAGAAAGAAAGAAAGAAAGAAAGAAAGAAAGAAAGAAAGAAAGGAAGGAAGGAAGAAAGAAAGAAGGGTAGTTTAGAAGAGGTTGAAAACAAGGAGCTTATGATGATATTTAATACTGTCAATTTGCCAGGGTCTAGAATCACCTGGGAGACAGACCCCTGGGCAGGACTGTGTGGGAGATTCTAGTTTAGGTTGGCAGAGGTGGGAAACTTCACTGGAACAGTGGGCAGCACCATCCTGTAGGCTGGGGTCCAGGATGGAGTGAAGGAGGAGAAATGAAGCTTTCCACCAGCATTGTCTCTGTCTCCTGACTGCGGAGGCCCTGTGCCTGCCGCCATGATGACTGGATCATCTCAAGCTGTAGGTCAGCTTCATCCCCGTCTCCCTAAATTGCTTCTTGTCAGGTCTTTGATCACAGCAACGAAGCTAAGTGACTTCTACAAGAACCGTGGAGAGGCAGGGAACCCCTGACTGGTACAGGGACCCAAGGCAACCTTGAATGGGGACCAAGAACTCCATCTCCGTGGGGAAGTCCTCACTAACCATAGGTCCTCAGAAAGGCTACACCCTCCAAATGCTCACCAACCTAGCAATATTTGTCTCAATTGACCAATAATAATCTCACTCTCTGCTGGAGACTGTATTTTTCAGAAAGCAACAAGAACTGGGGACAACCGAACTCCACCAAAGGATTTGACAGGGAATACCCATGCAGGAGACAATCCATGTAGAGTCCTAACACAACCTCTAAGGAAGTGGGATGAAGAGCAAAAGATCTATTCCCACAGCAAGGCAGATAACCTAGGGAAAGATAATGGAGAGAGGCAGCAATGGTGCCCAAATTATCTAAAACACAAACTCAGTGACTCTTAAAAACCCAGTAACTATGCAAAATTTAAATTCACCCACTATGACTCAGGGAAAATTGTGGAAGAGGGGGCGGAAAGAATGTAAGAGTCGGGGGGGGGCAAATATCTAATGCATAAAAGGGAATGTCATCTGGATTCAATGGTTTTCTCTAATAACCTATGATACTGAACATATTGCTGTGTTAATATATATAATTTTAAGCCAATAAAAACATTTAAAAAAAAGAATCGTCGGGAGGATTAAATGTAGGAAAGTGACAAAGTGACCCACGTTCAAAGCGTTCCTGACAGACTGGGGTGCAGATTATTGGGAAAGTGCTTGCTTAGTACACACAGGGCCCTGGATTCAACACTCGGTACTGCAAAACCAAATTAACAACCAACGACAAAGCTAGAGTAAGTTTAGTGATATGTAAGTATATGTGTAATATGTAATATGTCTATAAGTGCATATGTATATGCAAGTGTAGTGATACGTAAGAGATGCTGAAGGGGCCAGTGAGGGAGAATAGGAGAGCACTATATTCCCTGGTGCTCCTTTAGGAAAGAAAGTCTCGTAGAGTGGGTTTAGCAAGAGAGAGGAAAGGATAGACAGCGTGATGTATTAGTTACTTTAGTAATTGCTGTGACCAAGCCCTTGACAAGAAACAGGACAAGGTATTTACTCTGGCTTTCAGTGTTTAAACAATAAGCATTATTTAAGTATGTGTGGTGGTGGTGGTGGAGTCGGCTGGGCATGTCAGGGCCTTTTGCAGCTGCAAACAATACCAGATGCTTTCAGCATGTTTTTTTGCATGTGGCTTGCTTACATGGGTGGCTTGGGGAATTGAACCTGGGCCCACAGGTTTTTCAAGCAAGTGCCATCAACCTGGGAGCCATCTTTGCAGCCCCTGGCTTTCAGCTTTAAGTGGATAAATTCCACAATAACAAGGAAGGCACACCAGCAAGAGACCAGCTCATCACAGCACACCCACAGGCAGGAAACAGAAAGAGTGAACGGGAAGTGAGGCTGGGTTACAGAACTTCCAGGCATACCCTTCAGTGACCCACTTCCTCCAGCAGGGCTCCACCTGCTGAAAGTCCCACAACCTTCCCAAACAGCACCAGCAGCTGGGGACCAACTCTTCAAATATATGAGCTGATGAGGACTTTCCACATTCAAACCACAATACAGGAGAATTATGAAAGGATGGATTTATACCTGGTAATTTCTGTTTTGATCCATTACATTTTTTTAAAGTTGTCCAAAGTCACATGGAGCACTGAGTTTAGACAGAGAAAGAAATTGCTGTGTCTTTTTTTGGTGACAGTGACATTTGAAGTTTGAGGTAATTTGGTGTGTGTAAAGGACAAATTTAGCTCTGGTCTTACAGAATAAGAGGGCTGATGGAACATCAGAATGTGAATTCAGCAGGTTGGTCGATGTCAAGACCATCAGCATAGATGACAGAACAGAAAAGTCAGGAGCTTTAACAAATAAAGAAAATCCCGACTAGTCTCTTAGCCTCAGCAAGAAGTCAAATGAAATTTCAAGGCTGGGTAATTCTGAACTTGAAAATTCTGAGCCAAAATGGACCTACTTATCAAGTTTCTCCATAAATGTCTGATCTCTTCTTAGTCTTCCTTTATCTAGTATAATATATTTAATTAGCTTAGAAAATTGACATAGGAAGCTATCAGCAAAAGGTGGACTTGTCTTCTCATCCAGTCTTGGGACCATTTTCTTAGGAAATACCTTTCCTATTTGAGTACATATATTACCAAGAGCCTAACTTTCTAATGATTTTTTTGACAATGTCATACATGTATATAATATATTTTAATCATATTCACTCCAATACACTTTCTTATTCCTCTTCCACTGAACCCCTTTTCCCAACTAGTCCCTTCCTTCTGTCTTCAATATCTCTTTGTGTGTGTGTGTGTGTGTGTGTGTGTGTGTGAGAGAGAGAGAGAGAGAGAGAGAGAGAAAGAGAGAGAGAGAGAGAGAGAGACCCACTAAGATTAATTAGGGTGGCTTGTATTACCATGAGTGAGGGGTTATTTACTGGAGCTGGTCAGCTTACACAGGTGGATACACCATTGAGGAACATGACCCTCCCCCCAGTAAACAGTAAGTGCTAATAGCCCCTCTAGGAGGGATGTGACCTTATGAACGCCTCCCCCCATCCATGATGAAATGCTCATTGACCCCGTTTTCTGCAGGAAACCTCTATTTCTGTGTTTGTGAGTAAGAGAGCCATGTCATATCCAGAAGACAGCCCTCCTCGGCACTCTTCCCTCTCCTCTGGCTCCTCTTTTATTCTCCCTGACCACTTCCTTCCCAGTGTTTCCTGGGCTGGGGTCTGGGACTGATGATCCACTTAGGGATGAGCACTTGATAATCACTTCTTCTCAGCACTTTGACCAGATCTGCTTCTCTGCATTAATCTAGCCCACTGTGAAAAGAAAAGCCTCTCTGGTTGAGAGCAGCACTAACCTATGGGTATAACGTGTGTGTTTCAAAGGCAGTTGACAACAGGTCCATTAAGCAAAATAATAGTAATTTCTCCTCCAGGGAATATGACCTCCCCAGTCTTGGGCTGTTGACCAGGTTTGCAGTACCTGGAATGAATCCTCTCCTATGGAATGGTCTTCGAATCCAATCAGAAAGCAGTTGCTTACTCCATAACCTGATTGTGGTTTTTCAATTTACAATTTACAATTTTCAGTGTAAAGAGATGCTCCAGCTTATTGTGGAGTCTCCTCCACCCCAGTGTTGATGCGTTAAAGAACTGGTTCCCAGCACAGTGCTATTGGGAATTAGAACAACTCTTAAGAGATGGAACCTAGTGAGAAGTCATTGGTAGCTGAAGGTGTATCCTTAAACAGCATCCAGGGAGCCCACCCACTCCATCTTCCTTTCTGATTGCATCTTGGTTGTGAGTTGACTCATTCTGTGCTCCGTGTGCTTCTTGTATTCCTCATGACAGACCCCAAAGCAACAGGACTGATGGACCATGAACTACTACCTCTGGAACTGTGAGCTAAAATAAAACTCCTCCTCTAATAAGCTTATTATCTTGTGTATTTGCTACAGTAACAGATAACAAAATTTGCAAACATATACTTAGTACCAATAATAGTTTTCAACCCTGGTTGCCTACTCAAATGATTGGAGAGTGTCTACATATTACTTGTCATGAAACAATGGCATTTATATCTCCAAGATTGGCATTAAATGCCCACTAGGCATTAATATTTTATAAATGTTCCTCATACACTGGACTCACTGTAGGGATCATATGGAGATGTGGTGTTCTGCCCTGAGAGAAGTCTGAATCAGGAGCTTAGAGAAGGCTTCAAATAATTACTTTGTGCATCTCAATGTGGGAACTTTTGATTGTCTGAGGACACACTTTGCAAAGGCACTATCTCAGACACTGGTGTAGACCTGTCTCCAGATGCATAGCCTGTGTAACAGTTAGAGAATGCATTGAATATTTTCTCTGTAGTCATAATTGAATTCCATTGTCAGCTATCTTGATTATGTAATATTTCCTGCCAATATCAGTGATGAAAGAGACAGAAAGAGAAGCGCTTTTTAGGTTGGGTGGGCCCTGTTGGCAGTTAGAAAATTCATTCTTTGTGCATCTGGATGAACATCCAAACCAGGCACAGTTTATGGAGGGAAGGATTTATTTTAAGCATACAGATCCAGAGGGAAGTTCCATCAGTGGTGGAAGCAACTGCTTCCATATATCCTAGCAGATAGAAACAACCAAACAGCTGCCAACACCAAAAAGCAGCAAGCATCCTAACAGGGACCCTGCCAGAGCTCAGACTGCTCTGTATACCTTGGGGCTGGAAATCAGATCTGCCTTTAATCACACCTTAGGGCTGGACCCCAGGAACCACCCTCAGTAACACCAGCTCCAGCCAGGCAGCTGGAGACCCAAATTACAAGCTTTAATAATACCTGAGTCTATGGGGGACATATATTCAAACTCCCACATGTGGGTACTGGGGAATCAAACCTGGGCCAACCCAGGCACTCAGACTTTACAAGAAAGTACCTTTAACCACTGAACCATCTCCCCATCTGCAGAAAGTTTATCTTTTTACTAGTAAAAGTGAATCAAGTTTGAACTCAAATCTCTCAGATATTCTATAATATCTACAAGTGTCTGGCTGGGCAAAACTCTTCCAGAGGACAGAGTGACCTGCACACCTCTGTAGCTTGGAGAGCGCATCTTCTTTGGTGGAAGACAATGCAGTCTTTCATGAAGGTCCTCTAGTACATTGATGAGAACTCCAGGCTGCTTATTTTTGTTGTCTATATAGATGCATGAGTCCCCTTCTTCCCCCAGTTGTATATTTTAGATTTGTTACACACACACACATATATATATGCAGATATATAATATATACATATTATATATATAAATTATTTGCATGTGTTTGCATGTGTAGAGAGAGGTCAGAGGGCAGCTTTTGGGTCAGTATTCACCTGTCCACCTCATATGAAGCAGAATCTCCCTCTGTGGAGTCTCCCTCTGCTGTTACTCACTGTGCTCACCACAAACTTCCAGGACATTCTGCTGTCTCCACCTTCCATCTTGCTTTCAGCATCAGTGTTCTGAATTATAAACATCTGCCTCGGCTTTTGGCTTAATGTAGGGTGTGCAGGATCAAACTCAGGTATTCCAGCCTGAGCACTGAGTGCTTTATTCCCCGAGTTATTTCCCAGTCCCAAATACGTTTCGTAAAAGGCTATGCAGAAATTTGATTGTCTCAGTCTTTCCTTAAATCGTGTCTTACGTACAGCTTGTTTAGTATACTATTTATCTATGAGCTGGCATTCTGAAAGCATGCCCACCCCAGCCTGGAATGCCTTGGCACCAAGACATTACTGCTTCATGGAGTTTGTTCAAGTCACAGCTGGTCCATGAAATCTCCCTCCTCCCTCTAAAGGGCTTCCCTCACTCCCTTGGGCCTGCATGGTCCTTACCTGCTCCATTCATGCAGCACATGCCATGAGACCCTTGTTCTGGATTGATTGAAAGCTCCTTGAGAATTGAGGCGAAATACAGCCAATTGTAAATCCCCACCCAGCAAAATGTCCTCTACGTGGTAGATGCCCACTGAATTGGGGTTGGTTGGTGATAGATTACCTGGTTTTGTTTGCTCTGTGCTTTGTGGTGGATTCCTGAACCTCCCTGAAATTAGTTTTCTGACCTCTCATGTGGAGCCACGTATCATCTACAGCTGTGGAAAGTACTTCAAGAGATAGCATGCATGGATTAATGAGCATGGGCTGGGACACAGCAAGCGTTTGATAAGTTATCGCTGGCCGTAGATAAACTGGAAATAGCTAAGGGTGTCATTTTTCTTTGTCAACAGAGCAGGGAGAGTGGATATGAATCCTGGGAAGAGTCGAGAACATGGAACCTTTGACTTTGAGTGATTGCTCATGAAATGATCATTTCATTTGAGGAGGAGCCATGATGAAGGTACAAGCTCTGCTGGAACAGCTGTCCAGATGAGGAAGCAGCCTGTGCAAAGGTCTTGACATTAAGTCAAAGCGCTAAAGATTAATGAAAAAGTGTTGGCTGCTGGCCAATGGTTCAATGGGTATAGCAGCAAAGTATAGGGCCTGAGTTTAGGGTGATTTTGATTTTTAAAAATTTATTTAATTGTAAGCAGAGAGAGATAGAGAGAGGGAGGGAGGGAAGGAGGAAGAGGGAGAGAGAGAGAGAGAGAAAGAGAGAGAGAGAGAGAGAGAGAGAGAGAGAATGAGAATGGGTGCTTCAGGGCCTCCAGCCACTGCAAATGAACTCCAGATGCATGTGCCACTTTGTGCATCTGGCTTTACATGTATACTGGGGAATCAAACCCTGGTCATTAGACTTTACAGTCAAGTGCCTTAACCATGAGCAATCTCTCAAGCCCCATCTTTTTTTTTTAATGACAGGTCTAAGCCTGATCATTTGGAGTATGTTTTGATTATAAACATATTGATTATTGATTATAAATTTCACTGGAAAACAAATGAAGCAAAACTCAATCAATATTTGTGTTTGAGTCTTATTAAAGAAGGTCACAAAATAATTAAATAGTAAAAATTCAAAAGAATTGAAGCTGGGCTTGGGGGTGCTGCTGACCAGTCATCCCAGCTAATTGAGAGGCTGAAGCAGGAAGGTTGTGAGTTCAAGGTCTCCTTAAATTACAGAATGAATTCAAGGCCAGCCTAGGTAACTAACTTATTAAGACCCAGACTTAAAATTAGAGAGAAAGGGGTCTGGTGGTGCATACCTTAAATCTCTGCACTCGGCAAGCAAAAGTAGGAGGATTGTTGTGAGTTTGAGGCCAGCCTGGGACTATAGAGTGAATTCCAGGTCAGCCTGGGCTAGAATGAGACCCTATCTTAAAAAAGCCAGACAACAACAACAACAACAACAATAAAAAGTGGTCTGAGGATATAGCTCAGTGGTAAGCATGCATGCATAAGGCCTTAGCTTTAATCTCCTGTGCCACAACAAGGAAACAAAAATCAGAATCCGATAGCCATATATGTATGTGTATACACACATATACAGATATGGTGTTACTAGGATTCTTAGTTACCTTAGGAGTCCCGGTTCTCTGGATGCTCATCAGTGACACCAGGCACTCTGAAATTGCCTGTGCTCATCTCTCTCTGTTCCTGTGCCAATAAGTTCTCTCACCTAAACAATGTCCCCGGGCCAAACTCCCCACCTGGGAAAGAAAAGTACAGAGGCTTGATGTTGTCATTAGCTCCAGGAAACTCCAACCTGTTGTTCTAAAGCCAATAATCCATCTGACAGCTCCTCCCTCTCCGAACTGTCCCCACTCTGACTCTCCTGAAAGAATAGGGAGGCAATACAACAACACATCACTCACAAGTTTAGCAATATCAAAACACATACCTGTGTTTGTAAGCAAAATAGTAACACAAGCAAGATGATTAGAACTTTTAAAAAAGGAAAAAAAATTTAAAGTATCACCACCAGGGCACATTTTTGTCTATATTCAGACAATTTTCAATGATTGTTCACCATGGAAGAAATGTACATTTTATCTTCTCTGGTCAAAATAACATTATCTTATGCAGGTTTATTTCATAAATGATCTTGGGCAAATTTACTAAATATCTCTGTTTCTCAGTTCTTCATCTAACAAAAACTTTTAAAAAAATCACTCCCTTTGGAATGTGCCTGTGGTAACTAGCTCATAGCAGATGCAAAGAACCTGTACAGCCATGATTCTCGTGTTCTATAAGAAACTGGAATAATCAGTTGGTGGATTCCATAAAGAAGTCAGAAAGTAACTGAAGATATTTTGGTTTTGGTTTTATCTGTGGAGAGTACATCTGGTGTGACGTAAGACGTGATGTGTGTTGTATATGCATGCAAGTGTGCATGTGGAGGTCAGAGGAGGATCAAATGTCTTCATGTCCACTCATCTGCATGTTCCTGAGTCTCACACTCAACCTGAAACTGCCATTTTTGACCAAGGCGCCCCAGAAATTGGATTCTCTGACTATTCCCTGAAGACTATGGTTACAGAGGTGGGTAGCCACACCCAGCTTCGCTTAGTAGGTGCTGGAGAATCTGAACTCCAGTTTTCTCTGGGTTGCTTGCATGGCAAGTGCCCTTACCCACTGAGCCATGTCCCCAGGCCAAACATTCAAGTGTAAACAAAGTGTTTCCACATACTTTACCAGATGGCGCTGATGTAGTTATTACTTGTGAAAGGGGTCCGTGGTTGCGAGTATGGGAAAGAAAAGTTGGAATCAATTCTCCTGGTGATGTAAAGCAGAAAAGGTTCATAATGAATTAATTTTTTATTGGTATAAGAACAGCAGACAAGATTGTTATATGGATATAAACAGATAGTATTCACATAATATAGGACAATTAAATAGAGTGTAATCAAATGTTCTATGAATTGTTATATTCATGTATTTAACTGTATTTGATTGATATAATAAACATGCATATAGTTTATGTATATATTTTATTTATATATTAACATTTATATTTTCTATTTTTCCAAATATATTGAAAATTATGTAGTTGATATATCATAAGTGAAGCTTATGCAAATGCTATTTAGATTATAATCACATACATTTGCAGCCTCCAGAGATCTTTGCTGTGTGAGGACAATGCTAGAAGATGCCATTGTGTTTTAGTTTTTTACATTTTTATTGTCAATAATTTGATACATTGTATGAGCAAATCTTTTGATTGTACCCCATTTCCCTCCTCCCTGTTCCCAACCCACTGAGGGCCCTCCTTGGTGGCACACTGGGTCAATCCGTGGGGTAGGGGGTTATGAATGCCAGTTTTTTCTTCCCCCTTTATGTGTTGTTACCGAGGGGCGTGATGTCTCTGGATATTCTCCCCACCATGGCTCTTACATTCTTTCCGCCCCCTCTTCTGCTCAGTTCCCTGAGTCATGGTGGGTGAGTTTTAAGTCTGCTTTATTGTTGAGATCTTAAGTGTCTCTGTACTTCTGCTTTAGGTGGTGTTGGGTATCATTGGTGTCTGTCTCCATTGACCTTTCCTGGGTTATCTGGCATGCTGTAGTGATAGGTCTGTCTCATAGGCTTCATTTGGGCCCTGTATGATAGGCCAGGGGTGGTTCATGTCCTGCCTGGGTGTCAGCCATCATCCATGTCTTAATCAGGACCAGGACGGGTGTCAGAGCTGTTCCCCAGAGCAGAGCTGGCATTCGTCCTGGAAATAGAGGGCAGATCGCCACCTACTGAACATCACATTTCAGAACGTATCTCTTCATCAGGAGAACTTAATGATCGTAATAAAGTTAATAAGATGCAACACCTTATAATTATTAATTAGTCAGTCTGTGAGACACCTCTGTGAAGCAGGAAAGGGTCATTGCTCCTGTTATGTTCATTCCTCACAGCACCCAGAGGTAAAGCAGCCTCCATTAATGCTTAGCGTCCTTGAGTGACTCAGGAGCCAGGCCATCAGGCAATACAAGCTGACTTTCAAATGAAGTGCTCATGAGCATCCTCTTATTCTGTCTTCCGTGGACATCGGTAGGCACATGATCCTCACTTCCTACTGGGATTCTCCACTCAATTCCTAACAAGAGAAGAAAGTATAGGAGAAGAATCCAAGAAATTATGGGCAGCTTCAGATGTGCATATTTCTTCCCCTTTATGAACATTGTATACCTTCTTATTTTCCTTTCTTGGAAGTAAATAGAAGTTGACCTGCTTCCAAATTCCTGGGTGTTTGGCTAAAATTTGTCATAAAACAAGTTCATTCTGGATTACTTTGTATTTTGTTTCAGATATGTTTTCCAATATGTCTAATTTAGAGAAGTTAAAATTCTTCTGTCCAGCTGGCTTATGGTGGTGACTGGCCGGACTTACAGTGGCTGAGGCTGAAAGAGAGGCTGAGCCAGAAGTTCAATTCTTACTTGGGCAATATAGTGAGTCTCTCATCTCAAAAAACAGACAGATAGACAAACAAACAACCAACAGCCAAAATGCAGACCCAAACGCGTTTCCCTTCTTGGCGTCTTTCTGTATGCCCTTGAATTTTGTGGTAAACCTATGCATTTAATTCCTGCCTTATTGCATTAGTACTAATAGCACTGGATCAAATTTACTCTGTAACAACTGGCCTGACACAAACATGTTTCTTCTCCAAATTTTCATGCAAGTTTTAAATGACCAAATCAAGGCATTCAGAGATAGAGGAGATTAAGTGGAGTGCATTCTGCTTTTTTCCTCATTTAGTGTTTGCTTCATTATTTATCCATTCAATAAATGTATATTTACAGTCTTGGAGGCAGATTGTGTACCAAATACGGATGAATCAAATAGTGCTTTGGTTATAAACACTGGGAGAATGTTAAGCAGGAGTTAAGATCTATGAAGAAGAGTAGTGGTCAGAGCTGGTTTATCATTTGTCCTAGGCTGGCTTCAGATCTTCACGTGACTACACAGCAGGACTGATGCATTGGGCGTTAATGATTCTGGGGAAAGTTTACCCACCCATGGAAACCTTTCTGTCACACTAACACTAAGAGTGTCAAATAAAATAATGGATATAAAGCAAATAATGCATTATTTGAAATACCAAATTATTAAAAGCTAGCACTTTTTTATGTACTAAGAGAAAGGCCCCACAACCTCCCAAAATAGCACCATCAGCTGGGGAGCAAATGTTCAAACACATTGAGACAGTGGGGAAAACTTACATGCAAACTAATAACTTTGGTGATTAAAATTTGAGTATTTTATTTATGTATTTGCAAGGAGAGAGAGAGAGAGAGAGAGAGAGAGAGAGAGAGAGAGAGAGAGAGAGAGAGAGAGAGAGAGAGAGAGAGAGAACTGGGCACACCAGAGCCTCCAGCCACTGCAAACAAACTTCCAGATGCATTTGCCACATCTGGCTTTACATGGGCACTGGAGAATCCAACAGGGGTTGTTAGGTTTTGCAGGCAAGCACCTTAACCGCCGAGCCATCTCTCCAGCCCTAGAATTTAGGTATTTTTTTTAAACAAGAATTTAAAAAAAAATCTTGGGCTGGAGAGATGGCTCAGCAGTTAAGGCACTTGCTTCCAGTGCCTAAGGCCCCCGGTTCAATTCCCCAGGACCCAGATAAGCCAGACCCACAAGGTGGTGGCCCTGGTACATTCTCTCTCTCTCTCTCTCTCTCTCTCTCTCTCTCTCTCTCTCTCTCTCTCTCTCTCTCTCTCTCTGTATCTCTCTGCTTGAAAATTAATAAATATTTAAAAAAATCTTAGCAGCCTCCAGAGCTGGTGTGACATGTGTCATAATACAGAGGATGGTTCCAGCAAGAATGGACAAGTTTAAGAGTTAGGAGGTGGGGCACTTGTGCAGGTGAGAAGTCTTGGTTTAAAGCAGTCGCAGCGGGAACAGTGTGTGATCTGAAAACAGAATGGATTCCATATATGCTGACAGAATTTGGTGATGGATATTGGAAGTTCCTGAGAATTCAGATAAACAGTTTAAGGAAAAGAGGAGAGTTTAAATTTTCATTTCGCAATCTTTTTTGTTTTGGTAGTGTTAGTGATCAGGTGACCTCACGCACACCAGGCAAGGGCACTTGGGACCGAGCCACACCTATGTTTTGATCAGAGTTGCAGGTAAATGATGGCATCACTGAGATCATCAGAGATGACTGCAGAGAAGACTCGCATAACCAATCCACAATGACATCGGTTTAGATTGGGATGCATGTAGGAAATACGCCCAACAAACTGGCTGAATTTGTTCTTTGTCAGATTATTAGGTAGAATTTCTGTGGGTGGTGGGCCACTGCTATTCTCTGCCTTCACTAAAGGCTTTGGGAAAATGAGTTTATTCTAGCAGGACATTTTTGAATATTTTCTGAGGTAATCTTTTCCTGTTGTTAAGCCTGTTCCAAAAAGATTAGTTTGTCATTTCTATAGGCTGAATTGGTAACAACAGAGTACAGACCTCTGGGCACATCTTATTATTCTATCATTTCATTGACTTGGGATGTAGAAGGAAGACACCCCGTGTTTACTTCAGGCATCTGTCCAGGTTCCCTTGGCATTTTCTTATTTAGTGCCCTCTGTCATCTGCCAATATTCACTGGTGGTTCCCTCTATCTTTGGGAAGAGGTACAGTGTTATCTATTTAAAACCATAGAAATAACATATTTTTCTATGTGGCTTGGTAGTTATAAGGTGCAATTAATAAGGTAAATAATTATGGATCTAAAAATCTCATTTACTGACTCATTGTAGAGTATAAGAGAATCCAGACTCTTTTGGGATCAGTTACTTAAAATCTTGGCTTCTTCAGTTCATTTATATGTTTAAAAATGAGACATAAACTTTTGTCTTCTCCAAGTACATTATGCCGTTGGTACTGAATTTAAGTGTGATTATATATGTAAAATGGTATAAAAACCCCAAGGCAACATATACAAATGTTAATAATTCCTACCATTTTCTTAATATGTTCCTATTTCTCTCTATTTTAAAGTATAT
>PVHP010044642.1:0-13992 GCA_004024765.1 Zapus hudsonius | reverse complement strand
GACTGATCAATTATTCACAGGCTTAGACTCTCTCCCCTACTACTCATGGCCCCTCTTGCCAGTCAACGCCCACTACTTGCACAATAGGTTACAGTATGCTTGTGAGGATTTTATGTTTTTGAACCTAATTTGGTTTAGCCTCATGCTTGAGCCATTCCCCTCCCCCATCCCTTATCCCTCATTCATAACCTCTCACTTTTTTCTACTAGTCTGCATAGAGTTTACGGTTATCCTGGTTAAGGACCACATATGAGGAGAATATGCGGCATTCGATTCTCTGTTCTTTTGAGTGTTCTCTTAGTAAGATCCGCTTGAAGTCAGACCATTTTTTCCTAAATTTTGATATGTCATTTTTCCTTTCAGCTGAGTAAAATTCCATCGTGTAAATATACCACAGTTTCGCTGCCCATTCCTCCATGGATGGGCATTTGGGTTGATTCCAATTCTTGGCTATTATGAATTGAGCTTCTATAAATATAGTTGTACAAATGTTTCTGCATTGAGATGTGACATCTTGTGGATAGATGCCTAGTAGAGGGATAGCTGGGTCCATTGGTAGTTCTATGTCCATTCTATTCAGGAGTCTCCACACTGCTTTCCATAGTGGTTAAACAAGTTTGCAATCCCACCAGCAATGAATGAGGGTTCCTTTTACCCCACATCCTTGCCAGCAATGATTGTTGTTGGTTTTCTTTATGATTGCCATTCTGACCGGGGAAAGGTGGTATCTCATTGTGGTTTTGATTTGCATTTCCCTGATGCTTAAGGATGCTGAGCACTTTCTCAGGTGAGAAAAGGCCATTTGTGTTTCCTCCTCTGTGAATTCTCTGTTGGGATCAGTGCTCCATTTTGTGAGGGGTCAGTTTGGGTTTTTGTTATTAATTTTTTTGAGGTCTCTGTAGGTTCTAGAAATTAGGCCTCTGTCTGAGTAGTAGCTGGCGAAAATCATCTCCCAGTTTGAAGGGAGTCTATTGAGAACGGTGTTTTTGTTTGTACAGAAGCTTTTTTTAAAATATATATTTATTGTCCATAATGAGTTACATTATTTAGTGGGCAAACAATGCGCAGAAGCTTTTGAGCCTGATCAGGTCCCATTGGTTAAGTGACTGTTGCACTTCCTGGGCTACCGAAGATTTTCTCAGGAACTTATTCCCCACTCCTATCTCATGTAGGATTCCTCCTATTTTTTCTTCCAGGGTATTTAGGGTTTATGGTTAATATTGAGGTCTCTAATCCATTTGGAGTTGATCATTGTGCATGGTGAAAGGAGTGGGTCTATTTTCATTTTTTTACACGTGTGTATTCAATTTGTCCAGCACCTTTTGTTGAAGATGCTATCTTTAGCCCAGCATACATTGGGGCAGACCCTTGCGGGAGATGTGGAGGCCAGGGGAGGGACTGCAGAGGAGAATCTGTGTGTGTGTGTGTGTGTGTGTGTGTGTGTGTGTGTGTGTGGTGAAGGTACACTAAGGTCTCCCATCACTGCAAACAAACAGAAGGCCTGTCCAGCTTTATGTCGGTAGCTAGGGAATTGAATCTGGGTCTTCAGGCTTTATAAGCAGCACCTATAACCACTGAGTCATTTCCCCTTGCCCCTCATGGACACAAGTTTCTGAACACAATTACAATTGCTGGGTAACTTAATTTTGTATTTCGCTTTCCCTTTTAGTTAGCATAAATGCATTTCCATACAGCTGTATATTCATAGCATATCCTAAACAAAAATTTAATCATTTCTATATTGTTAGATTTCAGGTGACCTCTTTTTTGACCTTTTAAACAATGCTGAATATATCACTGTATTATTTTACCATTATAAATAGTAAAAATCCTTTATAATTTTTCCTTTCACCTACACAAATCTTTAGGATATAATTCCATAAGCAAGCTCCTTGGTGAAAAAAAAAAAAAGAAAGATATCAGTCTTCTTTCACATTGCCAAGATTCTTTCTAAAAATGTTATTTCAAACTTAACTGTAACTAGCAAGGTTGGCACACACTCTCCTCTGCTTGTGCCAATGTTTGGAATGATCTTTTACTTTTTGTCACCAGTTTGAGAAAACAAACTGAGGAGAATGCTCATTGTTAATGACACTTACTTTTAAAGCCTGTGGGCTCCGGTTCAATTTCCCAACCACCCACATAAAGCCATACTGGTAGGCAGGGTGTTAGCCAGCAAGAAAAAAGCCAAGCAGGAAGGCACCCAAGCCAAAAGAAATTCTCTCCCCTCCCAGTCTGGATGTGAAGCGGGAGGGGAGACCAAGAAGATCTCCCTCCGAGGGGAGAATGGCCAGGGCCACAGAGAAGCAAGGGGCTTAGATGGCTTACAAACCCAGTCCACTGCTGTGAGCCAGGCATCCAATGGGTCCGGTGCATAAGGAAGGGATCTGATTGGCTAGGGGCTCAAGAGGCTCAGAAATGCCCCCCCCCCCCAACACAGGTGTTGATCCAGGGGTGGGGAGTTGAGAAAGAAGCAGGAAGCTGTTTCTGAGGGAGGAGGGGCTAGGAGGTTGTGTCTGGTATCCACCTTGGATGAGACTGGATCAGACACAGGTTCTAGTCCTGCCAAAACAGGCAAGGAGGCATCCATGTTCCTGCAGGCTAACCATGGTCCAGTGTGTGATACCAGTAATGATAGAAAGATTCTGAACTTTGTGCCCGTTGTGTGTAGGAATGTGCGACATGGGAGGACAATCACAGGTGTCTTTCTCCTCCCCTTTTGCCTTCTTTTGGGACAGGGCCTCTCCTTTTGCTACTTCCCTTTGCCCTATATGCATCATCATCATCATCATCATCATCGTTATTATTATTTTCTTTTGGATACATTGTCTAATTCCCACCGAAAGTTTCTCCAGCTTCTCCTGGCTGCAGACTTTCCTGTGTCACTTTGTGATGCACTAGGGATGCATGCATTTCTGATAGGAGACAGAAATTGCCTAGGACCCTGTAGCGGGAACTGGGTACAGCAGGTGAACACCTGGGGCTTCACGGCTACACTTCCCCAGAGTTTGTGTCTCAAAATGCCAAAGAATTGGACAATTCTGTCAGAATGCATTTTCTTATCACTCACGTTTATTCTAGATTAGAGTCAGTTCAGAGAATTTTGGAAAGAGATAGGGGAAACAGTCCAACTATGATGGGTCATGCAGCTCCAGAGACAGCCCCCCCCCCTGAGTGGGAGGTGTCTATCTAGAGCTAAAACCTAGGTGCTAAAACTGATTGGTCATATATAAACCAATCAGCTGTCTCTCTGACTCACCTGGGGAAAACTTAAATTAACTTTCCAAGAAGAAAGTGCTCTCTCCCCCACATGGCAGGCCAGCAGAAGGACCTCTGAATCTCCTGGCCTCAGGAAGGTAAGGCCTACCCCACCCCAGCTAATGGCTGGGGTGGGGGAAGGCTCCAGATTTTTTTCCCTCATGAACCTCTCCTTCTTATGATGGGAGCCCTCTGTTATCTTTTCTTCTTCTGCTTGTTTAGCTGAACAGCATAAGTTTTGTTAAACTCTCTGACATGTGTTTTCCCCACACTGGTGGCTGGAGAACTCTGTAACTCCCATGTTCCCTTAAATAATAAAGTCTCCCACTATACCTTACTATCTTGTTGTCTATGATTTTAATTCTTTAACTTTGTAGACAAGAACTTTGGCACTCTAAATTTTGGGGCATATTGGAATTTTTGTTGGGCGTTATCTAAATTCTAACCCCCAGATCACTCTGTTACACAACCACCATGTCCAGCCACCAGTGTGGGGAGAACACATGGGAGAGGTTTTAACAAAATCTATGCTGTTCAGCTAAACAAGCAGGAAAAGGTAAAATCATGAGAAGAAAAGGTTCATGTGGAAGAGAAATCCTGACCGGTCCCTAGAGAGTCAGAGTCCCTTCTTCTAGGACGCCATGTGGAAGAGGAGACAGAATTATCTGTTCAGTATTTCCTGCCCCAGGTGATCAGGGAGACAGGTAGTTGGTTCATATCTGACCAACCCGTTTAGCACCTAAGTTTGAGCTCTAGCTAGACACCTCCCACTCAAGGGGAGGGGGTCTATGAAGCTTGCCTAAAACTGTCACATCCCCACAGTCAAGAGCCTTCTCCCGGTTAAGTACAGGAATTGTCCTTGGGCCTGTAGGGGAAAATCTAGGCCATTAGTCTTTGTCACAGGTCCTTCTACTCCCTTCCTAGAAAATTCCAAAATTCCTGACCCCAGACTCCTGACAACAGGAGTAAACTGGTTAAACCAGCCACCCATTCCTGGGACTCATAGAAAACCCTATAAACCTGATCTTTTGCACGTAGGCACTCCCCATAAAAAAAAATCTAGATCTGAGTCTCAAGGTGGGCTTCTCCTGCCTCCCTGGGCAAGAGCTCCACCCTGCTTCCTTCTCTGAGGTTCAGGCCTAAGGCCCAGGCTCTTTCCTCCTAAAGCTCTAAGCCATAATAAAATCTTTCTGAACCTTATCCTCTGGTTGGTGGATTTCATCCTTGGAATTCATAGGACAAGGATCCAGGAACACCCCAAACTATCTGTGTTGGCATACAAGGAACCAATTTCCTGTATCGTTTCTAGGGTGATGGGAGTCCATTCCGTCATGGAATTATAGCCTTAAGCATTTCCTGTATCTGAATGCTGAGGTGACCTTGGTGGTGGAGGAGAGGGACTGTTAACAGTTTGACTTTTCTACCTAAAAATAGCTCTAAAAAATGAAAGACACTGTGGAAAGTAACTTTTGTTTTTCTCTCCATGTTCAAATAGGGAGAACTTTTGGAAAATGTTGCCTTCGCCCTGTAACTCTGAAAGCCATTCTAGACACACCTTAAAGAGAATAGTCATTAGTAGAGATGCATGTTCTCTGTGATCTGGGAACCCACAACACTAATTAGCAATGCTGTTCACATGTATCACACTTTAACGATTGGGTAAATGCTGTTCTTTTTTCCTTTTTCTTTTTTTTTTCTTTCTGGAAAGCACTTAGCTCCTGGGTTTCCAGGCAGTCTTTAGAAATCTCTGAGTTAGTGTTCAAGTGAATAACAGCAAACACATTGACTAGTTTTGGTGAAAGGAATTTGACAAATTTACATACTTATTCTCTCCCACAGCCAAGGTGTACACTTTCATTATTTCCGCGTGTTCAAGTTCACGATCAGCCTCAGACAGCCAGGCCCCTGTCTGCCCTGCAGTTTCACATGGATGTAAACTTGGTACGAACTCCTTGGGGGTCTTCTTTCACTCAGCATGTTCTAGAGATTTGCTTATAGTGTGTGTAGAATGCACCCACGGCTCATTTCTGTGTATAGGAGAATAGCATTTGGTTCTGTGGCTAGAACAATACGTTGACCCCATCGCCCCTTCATGGGCTCTGGGATGCTTCACGTGGGACTCTTCAAAATAAAGGTGCTGGGGTAGGGAGAGGGCTCAGTTGCAAGCATGAGAGCCTGAGTTCAATCCGCAGAACCCACATAAAATTAGCTGGGTAAGTGGTATGCACCTGTAATTCCAGCACTGGGGAGGTGGAGACAGGTGTATCCCTGGGGTTCACTGGCCAGTAAGAGACCCTGTGTCAAAACAAAACAAAACTCCAAACAAGGTGAATTTCACCTGAGAAATGACACCTGAGGTCTTCCTCTTGAAGGATAATAGGAGAAAGCTAGCTTCTTGTAGGCAGTTTCAGTTAGAAGTCAACGCCCAGAGAGAATGGAGGCCACCTGCCCTGGCATGAATGGTTGGAACTCCTGTCTGATCAAGATTCACCAACAACAGACTACAGCGCCCCCTGCTGCCCACAGGGCGGCATGCTACCTAGGCAGACAGCCCAGGTGGGGTCCACCCTCCAAATCTACAAACCCATTGGGTCTTCTTCTTGCTTACCAGAATCCCATGAAAGAATACATTTTCTCCCCCATCGCTCTGTGTGTGTGATTCTCCAGTCCTTTCGCTGGGCTGCTTGAATGCCTGTGAGTCTGGCCTCTACCCCACCCAGCCTGGCAGGGATGGGGCTGGGGGAGACTATAGTTCATCTGTACAATTCTCTGCTTGCCTCTGCTCTGTACCATGGGGTAACATCTCACTTTAATGACATGTATGATTTTCCTCTGGTCTCTGAATCTACCATGCGTGTATTCCCTTACTCTCCAGATCTACCACGTGGGTGCTTTCTCTAACTCTGGGCCTGTTACCTGTGTAACTTCTCTAACCTTGGGGTAGCCATGGGTACAACTCTCTTTACTACTCATTTCTCATCTGAGTTTCTTGGTCTCTGTTTTGATATTTTCCCTGTGCTATTTTTCTTTACGCTCCCGTCGCCTTCCCTCTTACCTTCCTCCCAAGGGGAAGCACAAGGCGGATGCTCTGGGTGTTTCTTCTAAAGCTCCCACAGATGTGCCCATGGCTCTACTCCATTTCTTCCCTAAAAACCTCCATTTCTCTTAAATGAACCTTATCAACTACACAGGTTTCCCACCTGAGGGCGTGTTTCCTACCTCCCACACCTTCCTAGATCCCAACCCCCCTTCAATAAACCTCAGATTTTGTGATTTCTCCCTAAATAAACTTAATCTTGAGTTTCATTTTTATCAATTCTTTGTTAAAGGTAGGACAGGACCCCAAATTGGGGTTCATAAACTTGGGGGTCCCCTCCTGAATCCCCCAATCCTACATCACAAAAACTTTCATATACACACACTTGTACCCCCATGCACTTATGCACCTACATGAAAACACATAAGCAAACAGAATAAACTAAAAATAAAGGTTATGCAAAAACATAGGCATTTGGATGGAGATGCATTTCATTGGGGTGAAGGCCATGACTGGGATTATGAGTTATATGGTAAACCCATGGTTATTGTTATTAGAAACTGCCCAACTTTCTTCCAAGTTCACGCTTCAGGCTGCAGTCCATGAGAGCCTCAGGCGCTCCTGCCCTTAAGAACCTCCTCCCTGAAGCTGTGCTCTAGTAGGGGGTGGAGTGACTGGTAATGGTTTCACTTCCTCAACAAGGCTTGAATATATTCAGTGGACATTTGCATATTTTATTCTAAACTTCTCATTACTTTGCTCATTTTTATATTTTGGTCATTTTCTTGTATGTTATTATACAATATCATTATTGCTTAATTGCATAATCTGGATCAAAATTCTCTGTAAAATGAATGTATTCTAAGTATTCGCCCCTCAAGTGAATGGCCTTGCTTTTAATTTTTTGTTTGTTTGTTTTATTGTTTTTTGAGGTAGGGTCTTGCTCTAGCCCAGGCTGACCTGGAATTCACTATGTAGTCTCAGGCTGGCCTCAAACTCACTGCAATCCTCCTACCTCTGCCTCCCCTGGTTTCTATTTTTTTTTAAATTATCATTTGAAGCACAAAAAAGTTTTACCTAGCTTTTATTTTTTTTTAATTATCATTTGAAGAGCAAAAATTTTACATGTTGGTGAAGTTGAACTTCACATTAAAAAAATGTTTCAGTTGCATGTGTTGAGGACTGTATCATAATCTTTACCCACTTCAAGGCCATGAAGATCTTGCCAGATTTTTCCAGAAATTTTACATGGTTGGAATTTTTATGTGTAGGGTCAAGACCCACTTGGTGTCCTTGGTGTCAGTAATTGTGTGCCCTTTGAAGTCAAGCGAGAAGTGAATCTTTTCCACATAGACATCCAGTTTTTCATCACAATTTGCTGAAAACCATCACGTTGTCTTGCAGAAGTCAGAAAAGTCTGGTTTTGAGTCTGGGCATTCCATTCTTCACTCTTTCCCTGAGTCCATCCACATACCACCCATACAGTGTTTCGGCTTTTGTAGCGTTGTCATAAGTCAATTACTCAGATCATTTCATTTGTTTTTTCACTACCAGTGTGCTAGGTTAGCAGGAAAGACAGCTTCCATTATGTCCCAGATGAGTCTGGGGAGAGCTGGCATCAAAATATTGAATCTTTCATTTCAAACATGTGATCTAGCTCCACTTAGCTACTCTTTAGTGACTGTCAGCAGTGGGATGTAGTTTTCACTATTCAGGAATTGCATGTGTTTTATAGTTTTTATGCTATTATAAAAAATAATAAGAAATTTCATGTCTTTGCTGGTGGTCAAACACAAAAATACTAACTTTGTTAAGTAAAAATAATTTTGGGTTTTTTGCAGATTGAATTTTGTGACTCTGCTAATTTATTTAATAATTTTTACGACTCAATTATTTATTTACTTTTGGATCGTCTAGGGTTTTCTGTACACCTTTTCAAGTTATCAGTAAATCAAGGTTCTACTTCTTCCCAATATTTGCTTCTCTTGGTTTATTAATCTAGTGGGATCAGGACAATTATGATGAGGATAATTACAAGCTTTAATTGTAAGGGTTTTTTTTTTTTTTGGTAGATGCTTACATCAATTTTCTTGACTTTTTTCAAAGAAACATTTTTTGGTTTTATTAATTTTTTTCTATAGTTTAAGAAAAGTTTCATCAAGTTCATGTATTGCTTTAATTCTTTCTTTCTCTCTCTAGCTCTGTCTCTCAACAGTCTCTATATATAGCTTATGACGACCTTAAACTTGCCACCTTCTGTACCAACCTCCCGAATGCCTCAGGCCTCTCTTCATCCTTCTTTTCTATTGACTTGAATTTCATCTTTTCTTTTCCCAGTTTCTTAATGTGAAAGCCCAGATGAACCTCAGTACTTTTTTCCTTCACATAAAAGTTTAAAGCTACAAATTTCTCACTGTGTATTTATTATCTTAGCCTAATCACAAAATATTTGATATATTGTATCTTGTCTTCATTAATTAATTTTTTTGGCATGTGAGTGTGTGTAGTGTCTTGCTTGTGCACATGTGTGTTTGCATGCATGCGGGTGCACATGTGTACATTCCATGTGTGTGTACGAGAATGTAGAGAACACCAGACAATCTTGGGTGTCATTTCTCAGGTGTGCAGTCCATCTCTTTCTAGAGATAAGGTCTCTCATTGGCCTACAGTTCACCAATTAGGCTAGATTAGCTGACCAGTGTCCTCCAGTGAGTCTCCTGCCTTACCTTCACAGTGCTGGGATTATGGCTCATGCCCACATACCTGGCATTTTGCACAGGGACTGGGAATTGAACTCAGGTCTTCACACTTCAAGGCAGGCACTTTTCCCACTGAGCCATCTCCCCTGCTCTTGTCTGCATTCAGTTAAAACATCTTAAATTCTCTTACAATTTTTTTCTTTAATGCATAGGATATTTAAAATATGCTGCTTCATTTCCAAATAGTTGAGATTTCTCAGATCTCTATTATTAATTTCAAGCTTATTTTCTTGTATTTATAAATATATTTTATATGATTAAAGCCATTTAGATTTGGGGGGATTTGTGGTCTGGGCTCAGGATACAGACTGTCCTGGGGGGTGGGTGTATCACACACACGTGAGAAGTTCGGTTCTTCTGTTGGATAGTGTGTTTCGGTCCATGGATTCCTTGGGAGGTCATTGTACACTAACACTCTGTTTTGTCCATGGAGCTGGGTGGGAAGAGTTTTGAGATAGCAGTAGGCTGACAGGCTTGTGAACAATTTTGTGCATCTGGGGAACTGAGCCCTTGCTGTCAGGCTTTGCAAGCACCTTTAACCTCTGAGCTATCCATCCAGCCCCTCCTTCTAGTCTCTGTAGCCTGAAAATGGTCTCCAAGCAGTCAGAAACACTGAACATGTGGTCTGCCTTGTTTCTTTGTAGGAGGTCAGAGCTTTGGTCTCTCTGCAACCACGCGTGATAGAGTTTCCTAACTGTTTATGGTGAGAGGTTAAGTAAGGACTTGCCTTTTTCCTCCTCAGAACTAAGCAGACATCTAGATCTGAGACTTAGCAATGCCAGCTAAGCATGTTCTGTAGACTCATGGCTGGACAAGGTTGCAGAGAAAAGCAACTTCAGAAAGTATAATTAATTACTCTAAGAAACATCTTGTCTGAGCACCTATGCCCATAGCCCATATGGCTTGTCTTAAGGTGGTGCTAAATATTATTTATTTGTGTGTGTGTGTGTGTGTGTGTGTGTGTGTGTGTGTGTGTGTGTGTGTGTGGACTCACCTGCAGAGGTCTGTTCTTCACCTTCTTTTAGACAGGGTCTCTTGCAACTGCAAATGCCAGACCAGCTAGCCTGCAAGCTTCAGATTCTCCTGGCTCTGTGTGTGTTGAGATCACAGGAGCATGGACCACTTTGCTTCCAGCTTGAAGTAGGTGCTGAGGAGACTCAAACTCAGTCATCAGGCTTTGCAAGAAAATGCCTTTAACTGCCAAGTCCTCTCCCTAGCACAGTCTCTAGATTTTTATTCTTGTTTGAAAGACTCTTTAAATACCACCTTAATATAGTTCTACTGTCAGTCAGAGCTGTTATATTTATGAATGATTAAATCAGCATATGTCTATTCAATGAACATGAGTGTTTGCTGTGAGAAAATGTTTGTCATGTGTTTTTCTCATTAAATTAAAATGGGAGGAATTCAGTAAAATAAGTGTATGATGATGTAGCTTTTCACACAGTCCCTGGAATTACTTATGATATTTATTTATTCTCTGAAAAATTAATTTCTGACTCTCCACTTGGCTCAATCAGACTTGGTATCAAAACTAATAAGAGAAACTGTTTTTACATTTGATGATTTCTATTGAGTTTTATTTTGATTTTGATGCCTTTCATCTTTCATTGATTGTCATTATGTAAATTAAAACATCTAATAAAGATTTTTAAAAGAAATTACTTATACAGAAGATTTAACCTCTTTAACAAAACTGTCTGAATTGGCTCTAAGGTATATTAGGGTACCAGACATTACAGGTAGCTATAAAATTCCTCTTGGTATTAGTTCTGCAAATAAGTACTCACAAGGTGAGACTATTCACACAGTCCACTTACTGTGTCTTGTCATTGCTTTAGCGATATTAAAAACATTCTTAACTTAACACATGTCTTTTTCACGTATGCATTATTCATTCTGTGTTTCATGAAAGAGTATATTAAAATCTTACTTGGACATTTAATCAGGTTTTATTCTTATGAATAGCCAAAGTAGAAAATATAAGTGAAACAAATCAGCAATAGTATTATTAAACTGCTTTCATAGTTCTGTGTGGCGGTGATAGGTTCCTGGGCGTCCCCTTTACACTTAAAACAGCAGTATGAGTGTTTATCCATGTCATAGTCTATCAAGCATTATTTAAAAGCACAGTTCTTTTAAATATGCTCAATTATCATTGAGATCTTATTGCAAGCTGCTGACGTAAAGCCTGTAATATACAAGCCTTTCTTCAACCTACCAGATAATGACAACAGATGTTTTCAGATAACATCCAGGATTTATGTTCCTTTGTAACAACGGGCTTCAAATGCATTACCAGTCATTGAGGTATGCTTCTTGAAATGAGCAAGTTCATGTACCTGCAATCAATGGCAAACACCTGGTGACGCTGCTGAGGTTTCATCTCTCAGAGAAAAGATGCCATAAGGACAACCTTCGCTCTAGGTATTAAAATGGAAAAGGTGTTCATTTTTTATTGAATAAAATATGGAATTCTTTGTCATGCTTATTTACATGCCCTTTGTTTCTTCTTTCTCTTTTGATTCTCTGAACTGCAATACATGTTATGAGGTTGTTCAGAGATTGGAAGAAAGATTACTCAGAAATGTAAGTGGGGGCCTAGAAGGAGTGTTACATGAATGGACCAACACGGGCAATAATATAAAAATGGCCCTTGAAAATAGATAGAGGCCGTTCAGCCATAGAAGCAGAGGAAAATCTGGCCATGTAGGAAGAACACCATGTAGAAGAAATTCCAGACAAGGGCCCAGTGGTGAAGTGTACTTCTTGCACAAGCCTGAGGGCCTGAACTTCCAAGTGTGAGTCCATAGCAACCATGTAAACAGCTGGGGGTGGCCACCCACCATGACTGGACAGTCATGGAGACTCCTGGAAAAATGATAAGCTCTGGAATCAGTGAGGGTCTCCATCTCGAGAAAAAGCCACGTGAGTGAGTGATGGAGGGGACACCAAGCATTCTCTGGCCTTGGGCAGGGCATGCACCTGGGCTGCATGAGCACAGACACACACACACCACATGCTACACACACACTACACACATGCAGAAAGAACAAACTGAAAAGTACTAAATAGGACTTTCTCATTTAAAAATTATTCTCTGGGCTATAGCTTACTGGCCGGGTGAGACTGAGCTGTGTCACACTGAGCGCATGAATACTCGAAACCATTTGATATAGGCACCGTATCTTTCAGCTTGGCATTGGGTCGAGAACACAATGCTAGTTTGGAAAGAATGAAACACAACTTAATATATGGTAATTGGATGCATATGACTCTAAATACGGAGGCAGAGAGTCTGTAATGCTGTAATGACCTTATGCCTCTTCTCTCTCTCTTTTTTTTTTTTAGAAATTTCTCTTTTTTAAAATTCATTTTCACCATCACCTTGTGGGTCTGGCTTATGTGGGTCCTGGGGAATTGAACCAGGGGCCTTAGGCACTGGAGGCAAGTGCCTTAACCACTAAGCCATCTCTCCATCTCAGCTATTCTCTTAACCTTTTCCCTGCTGGGTGAGAATAAGCTGTCTTTAGAAGTACCTGTGAGCCGTCCTCTGTCTCACCGCATTGGGAGCTTGTTCTTTACTTTCCATCCTGGGCCATCATCTTCTGATGATGCTCCACAGGAATTCACCTCAGGTCGGCTACTTCTTTATTGACTCCAAGGACTATCCTAACTACAGAGGAATTCAGGTTCTTTTTATGATCAGGATTTGAGCTTAGAGTAAAAAGTCTTAATCAACTTACTTCCAAAAGCCTTAACTGGCTATTTCTATTTTTATTATCACATGAATCCATGGAATCCTGGACGTCTGCTTTTCCTTTATGTATACACTGCAAAAAATGTGCTGTGGTAGTGAAAGAAAGAATGCCTTCCCACGAACATTTGGGAGGAAATACGATGAGGTGGGAAGATGGGGAAGGTTTGCTTCCATGGTGTCTTATCAAATCTCCTGGGGGAGTGGCAGAAGTTGGGCTTGGATGACCTCATTTGGGATGGCGAATATACTCTGGTATCTAGAAGGCAAAGACTAAACAGAAAATGGGAAAATGGTGCCATCAAAAGCCTACAGTGATCAAAGCCCAGGGCACAGGGCAGAACTGAAGAAGGCTAACAGACATGGGTTAGATCAATGGCTAATCTCAGATTATGAAAAAGAATATATCTCTGTCCATCAAATTTTACTTTAAATTTCTGAGGAGTATCTGAAGTTAGAAGGCCAAAATATATTTTAAAATATTTTTGTTTATTTAAGAGAGAAAGGAAGAGGAGAAAGAGAGAGAGAGAGAGAGAGAGAGAGAGAGAGAGAGAGAGAGAGAGAACTTTATTTCAGGCAAATGAATTCTAGACGAATGCACCACTTTGTGCAAATGGCTTTACATGGGTACCAGGGGATTGAACCTGGGCTGGCAGGCTTTGTAAACAAATGTATTTAACCACTTAGCCATCTCCCCAGCCTCCAAAATTTTTTTGATTAGCCAAAAGAAAATAGAAACAATCAAGTAAGTGTGTCTAATATACAATGGTTGAAATAAATCTGACCATGTCAACAACTATTTTAAATACATATGAGTTAAGTATTATAAATGAAAGAATTACATTGTCAGACTAGACTTAAAAAAGATACAAGTATATGATGTCTACAAGAGATGAACTTCAAATAAAAATGTAAATAGGCAGAAAGTAAAAGAACAGAAAATAATTATCACCCAAATAATAAGAATAGCAATATATATATATATTTTATTCTCAATGGCTCATTGTTTTATTTCTTTGTTTGCTTGTTTATTTTGTGGTATTGAGGATTGAACCCAGGGACCTGTGTATGCAAAGCAAGCACTCTACCACTCCAGCTTCTCAACATCAGTAACCTCATGTTTACCAACAGATATATGCTGGGCCACAAAAAACGTGATCAATAAACTTTATCAAATGCTG
>PVHP010044641.1:0-13972 GCA_004024765.1 Zapus hudsonius | reverse complement strand
AACAACAACCCACAGAGACTGGCACATTCCTGACCCCACAGTGATTACTGATAGGCCCACTCTAGTGGCCCTCAGTGGAATGGGGTTAGGGGAGGGGATATAAGAATATATCCAGATGGAAATATGGCCAAATTGCAACTTATTCTTATATGAAAGCCTCAATTAAAAATAAAGAGAGCTGAGACTCCAGCAATGACTCACACAATGTCACTCACCCATTAAATGGAAAGAGCAGCAAGTCTTGATGGACTGTGATGGGAAGTAAGGTGATAACATGGTCAGTACAGCCTAGAAGATGCCTGGTTCCTCTGAGACAAGAAGCATATGATGCTGTAATCCTTATTAAGTTCAACATTATAAATTATGAAAAATATCTGTACACTCCAATATATCATCAATCGTCCTAAGAAATGTTGCCTTATCATTCATTCTTGTCATGAACCTGTTACAAATCCTAGAGTCAAGCCCTTAAGCAATTCTCCAGCTCGCTCCAACTTCAAAGCAATAAACCAAGGATAAAGAGATTGCTCTGCAGTTAAAGTTACTTGCTTACCAAGCCTACAGGTTCAATTCCCCAGTACCCATGTAAAGCCAGATGCACAAAGAGATGCATGTGTCTAGAGTTCATTTACAGAGGCAAGAGGCCCCTGGCACATGCAATCTCTCTCTCTCTCTCTCTCTCTCTCTCTCTCTCTCTCTCTCTCTCTCTCTCTCTCTCTCTCTCTCTCTCTCTCTCAAATAAATAGCTAAAAAAATTTTTTAATAAAATAATAGACCAAAGCCTGAGCCAAATCCCATTCCCTCTACCCACAGCATTATTGGTCTCCCCTCCCATAATAAGTTTCCTTCTACAAATTGTTTATTTATTTGCAAGAATTCTCAAAGGGCTAATGACAAAAAGCCTGACATGTGTTTAAAAGAGCTCAGACTGAGAGAAAAAGCAAATCCCCTTAAGGGGGAGTTGCATCAACTTGACAAAAAGGATTTAAAGCTTCAGCTGCAAATCAGAGCAAGAGGTCATTGTTTCAATCAGGCAAGAGGCAAGTTCAACATCAGTCGATCTATTCGAGGCCCAGACACTTCCAAAGAATGTAAATAAATAGAACATATCCCTCAATTTGCCAGTTCTACAGAGGAATTCACGCTTTTAAATTTTCCTTTGTGTTTAACACACACGTACAAGCATGTGTGACTTTGAGATACACTTCTCCAAAAATACCTTATAAGTTTCCAAAGTACTTTATAAAGGCCCATTCACCACAGGACATTCACCTATACATTGCTTACTATGTAGAGGTAGCTCCAATAATTAAGTAGTTATTCTTATAGTACTAAAGGCAAGATTATAATCATTTTCAAATGCTGAACATTGCTAGCACAAGATGGGATGGAACGCTGAAAGAGACGATCTTTGTAGATTGAACAGCACTATAACCAAGAGATGGTCGCTCCCTCCAGTACAAAGGGGGCTACACAGCGTCTAACCCCACTCATACCCCAATAAGAGCAGGAATGCTTCCTGGCCCTCCTGGAGTCAGGGTACCTCCCCCATAATGCAGTTCTGTGTGTGCAGGTGTCTTCTGGTTTGCTTTCATTATCCTGGGGGGAATTTAGGCTTGGAAAATGGCACAATAATGTCAACATTCTGACATCAGTAATTGCCTGTGACCAATAAATTGTCCTTTGTTTTTTTTTGGGGGGGGGTGGTTTTCTTTTTTTTCTTTTTTTTTATGCCATGGCTGTGTGTCTTCTACCACATCCATAAACTGTGGCCATCTTGTTCATTTACTTATAGTCAACTAAAAAAATTCCAAGTTTCTTAGCAGATTTAAACACCAGGATATAATTGTTAAAGCAGAAATAAAAAGAAGGGAAAGAGGTGAAAGAAATTGACAATAAATGAAAAAATTAGTTGAAATAAGTATATTTTCCTCTTTAATACCTTCCTACCTTTCCAAGGACATTTCTGTGAATCCATCCAATTCCTAGTTGTTTTATGATTTGAAAAATATAGAAATTAGACTCTGGCACCCACACGCACCATCACCCCCTCCATTGTTATACCCAGGGTCTGACAGGTTTCTGAAGGATGCTAATCCTCTCCACCCTTCTCTAGCACCACTGCTCATCCTCACCACCCCTCCCTATGCTCAGCTCTCCTCACACCCTGCCAAACCTAGGGAAAGACAGGCTTTGCACCTACTCTTGCACATGTATGTGCCCTCATCACTGGTAACTGATAAGACATTGAAGAGACAGAGAAGTTTGGGACTGATGTGAATCCTTTCTTGTCCATCCTGCACTGCATGTGCCAACACCACCCACCGTTGTGATCTGGACCTGATTGGGATCTGAACAATTCCTCTTCCTCCACCCCACAAAGGTCCACATAACAGGACTTTGTGATTGAGTCCAGCATTCAGAATGTCCTCAGTAACTATCTTAAACCCACCACATCCACCACATTGGTGTGGCTGGCCACTATGGCTAACTCTTACACTGAGTATCAGCATCCAGATTCTCTTAAGCAACCCTCACCAGTCCCAAAGGAACAATCTCCCACTTGGGCAGGGACTCACATGTACTTTCAAGAACAGCAGCCAAATAAGATCACTTCAGCCTCCCCACCTATTACGATGGACCAGTACCTCCAAAACAGAGCCACACAGCAGGCCAAAGAATCGTATACACAAATAACTGCATGTCAATGGCATGCAAAACATTTTAATAAAATTATACAAGCAAATTTCTCAAGTCAAAGGAAACAAATGAACACCCAGGTATAAGAGGTATTCAGCACCACAAATAGAATCAGAAAAGCAATACCCCAAGATCCTATATTCAAAACACAGAACAAAGGATGGGTACAGAAAGCTGCAAGAGACCCATTGGAATAATACCTGGCATTTCAACAGAAACACTAAAACCAAGAAAGACTTCAAAGTATGTACTTCAAGCATTGAAGAACACATCTGTGAATGCAAACTATTATACCAAGCAGTACTATCTCTCATAATAGAGGGAAAAAGAAAAAAAAAGCATTTAACAATAAAAGCCAGCTCTGTGAGCCTATGAGCACTATGTCAGCCCTAGAGAGTATATGAGTGCAATACTTTGCACTGAAGAGAAGAATAAACATACGAGCCTACATGGGGAAAATAATCAAAACTATGAAAGTTGTTCAAACTGAAGATCAAGAAAATACTTAGCTGTACAAAATCATCAACATGATCAGGATTAACTCACTTTTCAATAATAAATCTGAATATCAGCACACTCAATTCCCCAATCAAAACAGATAGGTTAGTTAACAGGCTCTATCAGAGAACAGGGTTGGTATCTGCTTAAGATGATGGAATAGAAGCCATACCGAGGAAAACTAGGGGGAAAAAGAGGCTATACACAATATACTCTTCTTCCAAAAAGTGAAGGTGTGTAAGGAGTTATTAACCCAGGTGAGACTCCACCAGAGAAGATAAGGGAGGTAGGAGCTTATAGTAACCACACAATCAGAGAAAATTGGCTCCAGCCAATGGACACTGAGAAGAGGTTCTACTTACTGGGCCCTGCCTGATCCAACAAGAGCGAAACTATAAGGAAGAGATATTCCCACTCACTCCACATTGCAATATCAAAATACCCGAAGGACAAGACAATGGGGTCCAGTGAACTGTTCCACAGTAACTTCAGACAGTTTTCAATGCCTTTCCCTCCTCCATATACTAGCACCAGGAACCACTGGAGATCTCAGGATGCCAAGGGATCAGAGCTACCCCCCACCAAGCATCTAACACAGCTTATCTGAAGAGCAAACCAACCATCCTACCCAGCTGAGCTGAGCCCACAGTGCACCAAAGGGGAACCAGCTTTACACTCAACATAGAGAAGCTTCTCTTTGCATGTGGTGTTGACCACTGGCCTGACTCAAAACTCACTCAAGTGCTGAAAATGTGATAGTAGAGTGCTCATCACTAAAGGAAACAACTATCACAACCTCCAAGACTCAGGGTCCATTGCAGAAGAGATGGAAGAACAAATGTAAGAGCTAAAGGAAGGGAATGAATGTTTGCAATACAGTCTTCCAGACACCAAGTGGCCCAGATAGTCATGACCTCACAGTGCTGATGTCACCTACACAAGACCTGCAGAAAAGGGAAACATGGTTGCATCAAAGTAGGAGAAGGGATTCAGTGGACGGAAAAGAAAGGGAATTATGAACATGGTACATTCTGTATATTTATGGTGGCTGCCAGTAGTTTTTTAAGTATAACAATTAAAAGTTAAGAAAGAAGACGGAATCCTCTGTTTACTGTCTTTAAGAAACCTACTTCAGACAGACAGCATCTCGGAGTGAAAGGATGGAGAAGATATTCTAAGAAAAAGATAGGAAACAAGCAGGTAGAGCTACACTAATATCTGACAAAGTAGATGTTAAACCAAAAGTAATCAAAAGAGAATCTTAAAAAAGCCACTTTATACAAGGAAGTATATCAAGGAAATTCAACATGAGGATATTACAGTCTTAAACATATCCTCCCCAAACATAGGTGCTCTGAATTTTTAAGTCACATATAAATCCCAACACAGTAAGAGTGGGCGACGTCAGTATTCCACTGTGGTCAATAGACAGATGATCTAAATAGAAAACAGAGAAGCAGAGAAGTTACATGATAACATAGATCAAATGGACTAACAGACAAATACAGAATATTTGATTCAACCACTGTACAATACCCCTTCTCAGCGATACATATAACTTTCTCTAATGTAGATCACATATTAGTAAACAAAGAAAGTCTCAACAAATTTAGGGAAATTGACATAACTTCTTGTATTTTATCTGATCACAAAACAATAAAATTAGAAAGACCAACTTAAGAAATCACAGAAAATACAATCTCCTAAAGAATGAGCAACATACTACTGAACAATTAATGGATTATTGAAGAAATGGATTATTAAAAAGAAAAGAAAAGAATTTTAAAAACTGAATTAAAATGAAATACAACATTCCAAAAGTCTATAAAACAAAATGAAGAGGAAATTTTATAGCTATAAATGCCAACATTGCAAAAAAGAGAGAGATTAAATAAATAACCTAACAATCTACCCGAAGGCTTTGTTAAAATAAGCACAACCCAAACCCCAAACTACCAGACAGAAAGAAATAACATCAGGACAGAAACCAATGAATTAGAAAGGAAAAAAACAACTTTTAAAATTGATAATACAAAGAGATGTTTCTTGCAAAAATAAACAAGATTGATAAACCAATACCAAAATTAAAGAACAAAAAGAAAAAAAAAATAACAAAGAGGCTCTAACTAACAAGATTACAGATTTTTAAAAAGCCAGGCATGGTGGTGGATCCTTTAATCCCAGTAGTTGGCAAGCAGAGGTAGGAGGAATGCCAAGAATTCAAGGCGACCCTGAGAATACATAGTAAACTCCTGGTCAGCCTGGGTTGGAGTAAAATCCTCCTGGGGGGGGGGGAGGAGATAGTACAAGAGAACAACAGATAGCAAAAATGGAAGGAATGATAATGTGGTAGTTCAAAAATTTATATTCTACCAATTTGGAAAATTTGGAAGAAATGGATGATTTTCTTGGTTCATATGATCTACCAAACTTAAAAACCAACATAAAAGTAAGCTAAAAAGAGGTATCTAATTTAATGAGATTGAAGCAGTAATTAGAACTTTCCAACCAAAAAATTTCAGACCCTTATAAATTCACTGCTGAATTTTATCAAAACTTTATAGAACTGAAACCACTGTTTCTCAGGTTACTTCTCAGGTTATTCATACACTATTGAAAAAGATGGAATATGACCTAAATTCTTCAATGAAGCCATCATTATACTAAAATATAAACTAAAAAGAGGCACTAAACAAAATTATAGACCAATATCACTGATGAACTTAGAAACAAAAATTCTCAATAAAATTCTTGCAAATCAAATCCATGAACATATCAAAAATATCATCTACCTCAGTCAAGAACATTCATTTCATCCCAAAGATGCAGGGATGATAAAACAAATGGAAATTTATAAACACAATACATCACATATACAGACATAGAACAAAAAATTACATGATCACCTCAATAGATACAATAGAAAAGGCCTTTGAAAAATACAACAGCCCTTCATTAAAAAAAAGAAAAGGCTGATGAAACTGGGTGTGGTGGATGGATGTCCCCCATAGACTCAGGCGGCAGGGGTAAGAGTTCAAGAGAAGACTGAGACTACAGAGTGAGTTCCAGGTCAGGCTGGGCTAGATCGAGACCCCACCTCAAAACAAACAAACAAACAAACAAGAAGTTCTGGAGAGACTAAGAATGAAGGGATCATATCTCAATGAAATAAAAGTTATGTACAACAACATAAACCAATATCATATGAAAAGGGCAAAAACATGAGGCATTCCCACCACGTTCTGGAACAAGACAGGGTGTCCATTTAACACTATTTAACATAGCACATGCAGTTTCAGCTACAGTGATAAGACAAGAAAAAGAAAAAAGAGACAAATTGGAAAGAATTGCACTAGTCTTGTTTGTAAATGATAAAACTGTGTACTTAAGAGACACTAAACACTCCACCGAAAACCTACTAGAGCTAATGGTAACTTTCAACAAAGAGGAAGGGTGTAAATTAGCACACAACAATCAGTTACCTCCATGTATGCTAATGACAAATACTTAAAAATCAGAGAAGCATCCCAATTACAATAGACAAAAAGCTTAAATGTATTGGAATATTCCTCAATAAAGAACTGAAAGACCTCTACAATGAAAACATTGAAACACAAAAGAAAGAAATTGAGGAAGACCTCACGTGGACTGCAAGAATTAATACCGTGAATACCAGAAGCCAGTGCAATTACAGTCAAAATTCTAGTGCCGTTCTTCACAAATACAGAAAAACTAAGTTCAAAATTTATACAAAAATATCCTCAGGAAAAACTATACTGCTAGTGGTTTCACTTTATTTTTTATTTTTTTTAAATTTTTTTTTATTAAGCAGAGAGATACAGAGAGACAGAGAGGGAGGGGAGAGAGGGAGGGAGAGAGGGAGAGAGGGAGAGAGAGAGAGAGAGAGAGAGAGAGAGAACCAGGGACACCACCTTGTGGGTCTGGCTTATGTGGGTACTGGGGAATTGAACTTGGTGCCTTAGGCACTGGAGGCAAGTGCCTTAACCACTAAGCCATCTCTCCAGCCCGGTTTCACTTTATTTTGAGATATACAACAAAGCCATGGTAATAAAAACAGCATGGTACTGACACAAAGGCACATAGATCAGTGGAATAAAAAAGAAAATCTTGGTAAAAGGTCTAGAAACTATAGCCATCTGATCTTAGTTTTTCATATTTATTGTCAATAATTTGATACATTGCATGAGCAAATCTTAAAATGGTACCTCCATTTCTTCCTCCCTGTTCCCAGCCTTCAGGGGGCCCTCCTCAGTGAGCTTGCTGGATGGGTCCATGGAAAGGGGGTGACAGATTTTATGGCAGATTTTTTTTCTTTCTTTGTGTGATGTCACTGAGGGGGATGATGTCTCTGGGTGTTCTCTCCCACAATGGCTTTTTCAGTCTCTCTGCCTCCTCTTCTGCTGAGGTCCCTGAGTCATGGTGGATGAGTTTTAGATCTGATTAACTATTGGAGTCTTAAGAGTCTCTGGATTTCTGCTTTGGATTGTGTTGGGTATCCTTAGTGACTGTCTCCATTTTCCTTTCCCAGGTGGTCTGCTTGCTGTGGAGGTCGGTCTCTTGCTCATCTCACCACTTCCTCAAAGGTTTTCTTTGGGCTCTAATCATAAGGTAGGGGTTGTGGCTCAACTCCTGCCTGGGAGACAGGCAGCAGTCCTGGAGGTGGAGTTGGTTGCTGTCCACGGTTCTCGCTGACTTCTGAAACATACAAACAGAATCTCCAATGGAGAGTGAGATCAGTATAGGTTAAATGAGACAAACATTGTTAATTTGGTGAGATTCTAATGTAGATTCTCTGTAGATCTCTGGTTAACGGGAGTTTCATTTCCCTTTGGAGCCAGGCTCTTGGTCCTCACATGGGTTTTCCATGGATCCCAGTTCCAGTTAAGGGTTACCTGCCACTGAGTGGATTCTTAGCCAATTAGCAAGCCCTTGATTTCCCACCCAGGTTTAGCACCATTCTTGCATGGAGTGGCACTTCTTGCCTTACAGGTCTCCACCAATTCTTGTAACATCATTCAGAGTTGTATATCAGTGACCTCTGCATTTTTAGAATATCTTTGGTCAATTTCCCCTGGTAGCTCATGTAATGCCTTCCAGCACTACACATGCTACCATCTGGGGGCTGGTTACCATTCTGGATTAAGCAGGATCTCTCAGTCTTGTGTGATGGCAGCCTGTGGTTTCTTCAGCAATAGGGACTTACCTTTTGCCTGGGGTAGGTATTCAAGAGCTTTGACATAAGCCTGTCTTATTTTGGGGACCTTATGGGGTCTCTTCAATCAACAGCTCAGTGGGAGAAGTAACTAATGACTGGGGACCAGGAGATACAGGCCAGAGCAATTTGTCTTGGAGTTAGGCTACCTCCAACCTTATTCAGGGACTCTCTTACCTGATGATTCCCATGTCTTCCTCGAGAGCATGAAAATAAGGATTTTTTGATACCATTCATTACTTGTTTAGATTGGTGTGTAAGTCCTCCCCCCTGCCCTTCCTCTCTCACATTCCTTCCATCTCATTTGTCATTCTCTCAGTTCACTGACAGGTTTTCTTAGTGTTCAGGCTTAACCTGGTTAGGAACTGCATGAGGGAGAATATGCAGCACTTGACTTGCTGTTCTTGTCTCTGCAAAGATCTGCTACAGGTCCATCCACTTTTCTTTAAATTTTATTAGGTCATATTTCCTTTCAGCTGAGTAGAATTCAACAGTGTATATACACCACAACTTTGATATCCATTCATCCAGTTATAGGTATTTGGGTTGATTCCAATTCTTAGCTATTGTGAATTGAACTGTTATAGACATGGTTGAGTAGATGTCTCTGTGCTGAGGCATGAAATTTTGAGAGAAGATTCCCAGTCGAGGGAGAGTTGGCTCCATTGGTAGTTCTATATCCATCCTATTCATGAGCCTCCACACTGCTTTCCATAGTGGTTGTGCAAGCTTGCAATCCCACCAGCAGTGGGTGAGGGTTCCTTTTTCTGTACATCCTCACCAGCATGTATTGTTGGTGGATTTTTTTAAAATGATTGCCATCCTGACTGAAGTGAGGTGGAATCTCATTGTTGTTTTGATTTGCATTTCCCTGATGATTAAGGATGATGAACATTTTCTTAAATGAGAATTGGCCATTTGTGTTTCCTCCTTTGTGAATTTCCTGTAAAGTTCAGTGCTCCATTTTGTGAGGGGGATGTTCAATTTTTTATTATTTAATTTTTGAGTTCTTTCTAAGTTCTAGATATTAGCCACCTGAGTCACATTGACAGTGGAGAAGGAAGTCACCACCCACTCCAGCTTCATAAAAACAAAATATCCTTAAGAAAGGCTGGAAAATGTAAGGGGCATTGTGTGTCAGGGACTGGGGCATTACGGTCACCAGAGTATTTAGAGATGGGGTACTCCCGGTGGGCAAGATACAGGGTGAGTGTGGACCTAGTGCTGTCAGTTAATTTGAGGCCTGTGCACCTAAAATCACTAATATACAAGGAAAGTTCAGGACTGGATGGATTCTCAGCTGACGTCTTCCAAACCTTTATCACAGAAATGAAACTACTCTTTCTGAAGTCTTTTTTTGGGAATTAGGAGAACAGGGATTGCGTCCAAACTCCTTCTATGAAGCTAATATCACTGTAATACTAAAACCAAAGATACATCAAGAAAGGAGTACTATAGACCCATGTCCCTAATGAACTTGAGTGGAAAAATTCTGAACAAAATCCTTGCAAACCCAACAACAAATCAAAAGTATTATCCACCTCAACCAGGTAGGCTTCATCCCAGGGATGCAGGGATTGTTCAGCATATGGAAGTCAATTAATGTCATCCACCACATTAATAAACTTAACCACAAGAACCACATGGTCATCTCAATTTATGTGGAAAAGTCCATTGACAGATTTCAACATCACTTCATGATCAAAACACTGGAGAGACTGGTCATGGAGGGCTGATACCTCAGCATAATAAAGGTTGTATACAAATCTCCTAAAGCCCAAAGAATATTCAATGGGGAAAGACTCAAGGAGCTCCCACTAAAATTGGGAACAAGACAGGGATGTCCACTCTCACCATGGCTCTTTATCATAGTGCTGGAAGTTCTATCCCAAGCAGAAAGACATAAAATGAATACAGTATGGGCTGCTGGGACTGGGATAGACCTGGTGGGAGGGAAGGGGGAGCAGAGGGGATCAGAGGCTGCAGGGACTGTGAGATGTCCTGGTGGGAACAGGGAGTGAAGCAGTGGAGCAGAGCCTGCTGGGATCCAGAGAGGTCCTGATAGTTAGGGGGTGGAGCATAGGCTTCTGGGACCAGGAGAGGTCCCTGTGGGGTGGAGGGAGTGGGGTAGAAAATCAGAGGCTGCTAGGACCTGGAGAGATCCTGGCTATAAGGAGAGGTGAAGCAGACAGAAGCAGAGGTTGCTGGGACCAGGAGAGGTCCCAGTAGAGTGGAGGGGGTAGAGGAGCAGAGGCCACTGGGACCAGAAGTCCTGGCGGGAAGGAGCCTGGTCACCTGATCGTTGACAAAACTGCCAAATCTGCACACTGGTGAAAAGAAAGACGGGATAACCGCTGGTAGAGGAATGAATCTTGTATCACCCTGCCCTGCCCCCCCAAAAAAAAATCAACTCAGAGAGTCAAGGACCTCAGTTTAAGACCTGAAACTGAAAGAATGAGAGGGAAAATAGGAAGATCAGACAAAGATACACATATAGGGACAGGCTTTCTGAACAAGACCCGGTAGCCCAGGAAAGTAAACACTCAACCATTGGGATCTCATGTAACTCACAAGGTATTATACAAATGTGCAAACCATCAGTACAGTCAACAGACAACCTACAGAATAAGAGAAAGCTTTGTTAGCTATACAGCTAACAGAGGCTCAATAGCTAGAATATACAGAGAACTCGAAGAAGAAGAAGAAGGAGAAGAAGAAGAAGAAGAAGAAGAAGAAGAAGAAGAAGAAGAAGAAGAAGAAGAAGAAGAAGAAGAAGAAGAAGAAAATCAACCAGAGAGAGAAATCCCCTGCTTCAGGAACTTATATACTGAAGAAACTTAGAAACCGTATGGCTATCATAGATACTTAGAAACTACGTGGATGACTGAGCTGTGACAGGTCAGGGCTCTGGGAGTTCATCCTTTTGGAACATTTTGGTCAGCTAAGGTAGTTAGCTTCTGCAGTCATCCAGCCTTGTTCCCTGTTCTCTGCTCAACACAAAGATTTCCTGGTTACTATTAAACTTTCAATAGACAATCAGTTTAGGATACCTTCAGTTATAGGTAGAGAGAGCCCCAACATAGTTAACTGCCCCCAAACCCAGCCCTTATTTGAGTTACAGACTTTGGGGGCTCCCACACTAAGGGGTGCTTTGCTGATGAAATTAAGCTTGCTGTTTCTGTCTTTATGGTAATTCTGGTTCCCATACAATAAAGCTTATTGCAGACACGCATTTATTCTCCCCATAGGCTTTTTGATTGCTTCTGCTTGGCTTGGAAATGACAACTCTTTGTTGTTCCTTTGCAACTTTCAGCAGAACAGAGCTGCTCCCTCCTGCTATAATTCCACTTCTAGGCATATGGCCTTACATATCACATGTGGGAGAGAAACGCCCAGCTTGAAATGGGAAGAGAGCGAGGCCTGCAGGACTCTGGGTCAGCAGCCAGCCATTCCAGACTGAGATGGAAAGAGGCTGATAAAATGTGCCCCGCCAGAACTGAGATGAATCTGAGAAACCTAGATCCACTCGTGAAAGGTGGAGAAAGCGGTGACTGAGTTGTCCTAGGGGTTGGGGAAGATGGCTCAGTGGGCAAAAGCACTTGCTGCACAAGCGTGAAGACCTGAGTTCAGATCCCCAGAATCCGCATAAAGCCTGACACAATAGTGCTCATCTGTCATCCAGTATGCCTGTGGCAGGATGGGAGGGGAGACAAGACTCCCCAGAGGCTCACAGCTCAGCCAGCCTGATGTATGCAGAGTGAACAAGAGAACTGTTTCAAAGTGGACAGTGAGGGCTAACACACACGGAGAAGCACAATTTTAAGAAAAGTTAGTGCAGATACCTGAAACTCTGGATCAGCAGAGGCATGGGTGGGCTGTAGACGAGCTCTGTCCTCTGCAGATCGTCAGCCTATCTTCCCTCTGCTGCCAGGCTTTGCTCACCTGTCGCCATGAGGAAGGCGCTGCTTCCAGCCTTGTCCCACATCCTAGAAGGGCCACTGCCCTGCCCTGCCTTTCGTGGTTGCCAACTGCTCTCTTGTCTAGCTTTTCGCTTTATTAAAATAGAGATAAATCAAGTCCCAGACACTTTATCTTGGCCAAAAGCAGAAATTATCCCAGTGATTTTTAAATGTGTACCTATTAGCTGTTGACCACAAAGTTTTTTTGTTTTTTTTTTTTTTTTTTGCTTCTTTCACACACTCATTGTGCACCTAATGACTTCATCAGGATATTTTCAGTCTGAGAAGTTTCACTCTCATATTAAAGTGCTACCACACAGAATACTGAGGAAATTCCCATTGATTTATTGGCCCAAATGAGTTCTTATTCCTCTTCTCCTTTGGCTCATTTCCATTTTCCTCAGATTCCAGCCCTCTTACCGTCTATTATTCAAGACACGCATAATACTTGCAATTCCATTTCCCGTAACTTCTTACACACACTCATGCCCACATAGGCCCAGTGCTTCACTAAAATGCATTTTGCATTTTCTTCTCCTAACACGCTTCTCACACAAGTCCAGCCTCTCATGCCTCAGATCCGGTTACGGCTCTCATTAGTCTTCCCTGTTCAAGCCATACCCCTGCCACGCTAAGCTTCATTTTGCAGATGACTTAATAGTCCTAAGACATTACCCTACTTGGTTAGTGAACAGTGGCCTAAGCGTCTCTAACAGATTCCACCTCCCAGTACCGTGACAATAGAAATTATATTTCAGCACCGTCTTACTGGGAACAAGCATTCACGCCAGAGCACACTGCCTTGGTCTACTCTGCCTGTCAGTCAGCCCTTTTTTCTTTCAGTGGGTACTAACTTGTGATTTCTCTGTATAATTCAGTGCCTGCTTTCCACACATCAGTGCCAACACCAAGCAGCTGGAGAATCAGAGTATTTCTGGTCTTGATTGTTACTTCTTTTAGCCCGGGCACCCAGAAGAGTGCCAAATCTCAGGGAATTTGGTGGAGTTTTCTTCTGCAGTTAGTAGATACTCAGGGTGAGGAGCAGGAAGCAGCATGAGATGCCTGTTTCGGAATCATCAGTCTGGATATGGAAGGGGAAGGCAGAGGGCCAGCCTGGCAACAGGCAGACACAAAGACCAGGTGGTGGAAGAGTAGAGGAAGAAAAGGAACAAGGGGAAGAAGGGAAGGAGGAGAGAGAAGAGGCAAAGAAATACAAGAGTGGCTGGGCCTGGGGGTGCACTTGGGAGGCCGAGGTAGGAGGGATGCTGTGAGTTCTAAACCAGTTTGGGAAAACAGATTAAGTTCCAGGTCAGCCTGGGCTAGAGAGAGAACAAAAAGAAAGAAAGAAAGAGAGAAAGAAAGAAAGAAAGAAAGAAAGAGAGAGAGAGAGAGAGAAAGAAAGAAAGAAAGAAAGAAAGAAAGAAAGAAAGAAAGAAAGAAAGAAAGAAAGAAAGACAGGAAGGAAGACAGACAGGAAGAAAGACAGGAAGGAAGACAGACAGGAAGGAAGACAGACAGACAGGAAGGAAGGAAGGAAGGAGAGAGAGACAAAGAAAGAAAGAAAGAGAGAGAGAAAGAAAGA
>PVHP010044640.1:0-13945 GCA_004024765.1 Zapus hudsonius | reverse complement strand
TCCACCTCTGCCTGTGGTAGACGTACCACTCCCAACTCCACACGTCCCCTCCCGGAGTGTTGGGCGCAAGGCCCTATGGGACTTGTAGTTTTCCTCCTCTCCACACTCGGGAGGCGGGGAGACCCCGCTTTAAGTAAATGAACCACTCTTCCCAAGGCCGCTTTCCTTTTCTCTCCCTCTTCCCCCGCCCCACGGGGGGGAAGTTTGAAAATTCCCGCGGAGTCGGCGCCGGAGGCCGGAAGCCTCGCGAGATCTCAGGTGTCTGCCGCGCGATCTGGCGGCCGCGATCCCTCCGTGGGTGCGGGGCCGCGTGTGAGTGTGTGGGGCTCAGGCGGGCAGTGAGCCCGCGGTAATGCGCACGCACATCGCGGCTCGCGGGGTTGCAAGCCGGGCAAGCGGAGGCGCCGGGGGGCGAGCGCGGCACGGCTGCCGGGGCGGCGGCTGAGCTCTAACCTCCGAGGCGGGTGCTCGCCGGCCTGCGGCGGGCATAGGCGTTCGTGGGGCCTGAGGTGGGCGGGCAGGCGGCGGCGGCGGAGGCGGACGGACGAGCGGGAGATGCTGAGGCGGAGCGCGCAGTAGCGGCGCGCGCCCATCCGACTCGGCGGCCGCGGCGGCTGAGCCCCGCGGGCTCAGGTAGGGCGGCGAGGCGGCAGGGCCGCGCGCTCCGGCGGGGCGGGCGGGGCGGGGTGGGCGGCGAGGCCCGGGCCTAGGCCGGCCGGAGTCCCCGCGGTGGGCGTCAGTCCGTCCGGGGCGGCTCGATCGTTCGTTATGTAACCCTTCGCGGTGAGCGCTGGCACATGGCGGCGGACTCGCGTCTCTACGTTCATTTCCCGCGCCGGCCCCGGGCGGATCCCGATGGGGACCCAACCCCGCTGACGTCCTGGGCCGGGCGTCCCGCGTGGGCGGCCTCCGTGGGTGTGCACGGGTGAGTCCCGAGCCCACCGGAAAGTCGTGATTCCCCGGTGGCGGGGGTGGTGGGCGGAGGGTTAGGGGCGATTACTTTTGTCTTTGGTTGGGTTTCTTTTGGGGGGGGGGTCTGTCCATTTGAGAGGCACATAGATCAACGTGGGTTTTTCTTTTGGTGTATGTGTTTTAACTTTTTAAATATAAGCTTATAATCTCCCACCATTCCTTTACCTAACTTTCCCTCAAACCCCCTCCCCTGAATCCATTCTTCTTCCCAACTAGTTTCTTTCCTATTTTGTTGTCATCATTTTTTTTTCTGTTGTGTTTTCTTTTTCTGGCCTCGCCGTGGATGGAACCACGCATGCTAGGAAAACGTGGGGTCACTGAGTTGCGTCCCCAGCATGGGATCAATTAATTTTGCTCTCAAAGCCAACCTTACTAGACATGTGTGTAGTTACAGAAATGAGCGTGGTTATTGTTTATTTTTGATGCTGGCGATCGAATCTAGTAGATCTCGCGCATTTTGAGCACGTGCGCTACCACTGAACTATACTCCCGCGGCTTTTTTTTTTTTTTAAAGTCAGTTGGAGATTGGAGACATTTTTGAAAGAAAGAACATGGGCTCTTCAGAACAAAACATATTTGTTCTCGCTGTCCTAAAGAGTCTGGGTTTTAAGAACTGCCCTTCGTGAGCTTCAACTTTAAAAAGTCTCTATAAAGACAGAAGAAATTAGGGTGAGTTTGTTATAGCCAGTGATGAGAAAGTGTGCTAAGTGCTATGGACTGATTTTTTTTCTTGTGGGGAAGGTGGGAAGGGTTTGAATGATTTCTGACGATTGAAATTGGGGTCTCTCACCGTTAGGCAAGTTCTGTGCATCTGGCTTTCAGTGGGCACTGGGGAATCAAACCTGAGCCATCAGGGTTTTGCAAGTAAGTGCCTTTAACCTCTAAACCATCTCTCCAGCCCCTCCTTTTACTTTTGAGATAGGATCTCAAGAGGTAGCGCATGCCGACCTTTAACTTGTGGTCCCCTTGCTTCAGCCTCTGGAACAGTTAAGTTACAGACTTCACTGTGCCACCAATAACATACTAAAATGTTACCAGTTCCCAAGACAAGATAATTATTTTGTGAAAATTTTAAAAGATGGGGTAGGGGAGATGGCCTAGTGGATAGAGGTTTGTGACACCCGCATGGTACTCACTTTATAAAACTTGTATGTAGTGGCGGTGTCTCTGGTAGAGAAGGGAGGTGAAGACAGGAGAACCCTTGGGAAGGGAAAGGAAGCTTAGGGGCCATCTAGCCAGGTGAAGGCAGCAGTTCCTGTAGTAGGTAGAAGGTAGAAAACATGGCTACCGACGCCCATTGTCGTTTGACCTCCACACATGGGCCAGTACTCACACACATGGACACATGTATGCAAACTCCAACACCACTCCCCCCACCAAAAACTAAAAAGGTCACTATTATACCTCTAATTGGGGGAACACTGATCTTTATTTGAGAAGAGATGAAACATTGCTAGCCTCATCTGCTCACTAACTTTGTTTCAGCCATTGAGAGTCGTCATCACCAGTGTTGGGTCCATACTTGAAGAGGTGTTTGATGCTTCATGGCTCACCTTCAGTTTGGAATACCATCTTCAATTATTTTTTTTTAATTTAGTGTGTGTTTGTGTGGACACACTCATGTGGAGGTCAGAGGGATTTTCGGTTCTAGTCTGCCCCATCTGAGGCCTGGTCTCATTCGCAGTTGTGTTCTAGAGCTGGGAAATTGTCCACGGATTGCACAAGCCACCATAGCTTCCAGCTTTTATGTGGAGTCTTAGGGATCTGAACTCTTAGCTTTGCAATTTTTTTCATACTGAAATGCATGCTTAAAAATAATGGGCTGGAGTGGCTGGAGTGATGGCTCAGCCGTTAAGACACTTGTCTCCAGTGCCTAGGGCCCTGGGTTCGATTCCGCAGTACCCACATAAGCCAGACCACAACGTGGTGACCCTGGTGTGTTTCTCTCTCTCTCTCTCTCTCTCTCTCTCTCTCTCTCTCTCTCTCTCTCTCTGCTTGAGAATGAATAAATAAAATATTTTTAAAAAAATAAAAATAAATAATGGGCTGGAGAGATGGCTCAGCGGTTAAGGCACTTGCCTCCAGTGCCTAAGGCCCCAGGTTCAATTCCCCAGGTCCCACATAAGCCAGACCCAAAAGGTGGTGGCCCTGGTGTGCAAGACTGGCCCAATATTTAATTTTTGAAGATTGGTTTTATTGTTAAACATGCCTATTCTATGTCCCCAATATTTTCCTGTTATTATTATGCCTTCTTAATTAACTGCATGTTTAGGATCTGTTAGTTGCGAGTTTTTGTGACTTGTGAAATGCCTGAGAAAAAAGGTTGGATGATCTTTGCTTTTTAGGAATTCATTGTGTATTGGGAAAGATAGGCAGACACATGTGATAGTAAACTCCTCTCCATATCCTGTTTAAGGTCTGGATGTGCTGCCCAGGCTGGTCTTGAGCCCTTGTGTGATAGTGATTTTCCCCATGGGTATAGATGTGTGCTACCACACCTGGCATCAAGTAATGTTTGTTTTTTGCTTTTTAAATTACATTTAGGGGTCTGGACTGTAGCTCAGTTGGTACAGTACTTGCCTAGCATGCACAAGGCCCACGATTGGATTTCTCAAATAAATTTTCTAGCATTCAAAAAGAAAAGGGAGACAAAATGCTGAAGAGGTTCGACTCCTAAAATGGATCAGTCCCTGTCTTCTTCTCTGTGTGTGTGTCTTTGCGCTCTCTCTCTCTCTCTCTCTCTCTCTCTCTCTCTCTCTCGCTTGCTCGCTCAGTGACTATCTGTGTCTTTTTCTCCTGAGATGAGTGTTCTTTTTTAATTTTTTTAAGTATTTCATTTATTTGAGAAAAGGGGAGAAAGAGGCAGATGAAGAGAGGACCAATTCCAGCTGCTGCAAACGAACTCCAGACACGTGTGCCCCCTTGTGCATCTGGCTTTTCATGGGTACTGGGGAGTTGAACTCGGGTTTGTCTTCCTAGGCAAGTGCCTTAACTGCTGAGCGGTCTCTCCAGCCCTGAGATGAGTGTTCTTTGAAAGTGAATTGCATTATAGTATAGTTTTAACAGAATCTAGGGAATGATATATATAGTTAAGGACATCTAGCTTGATGAATATTTTTAAGTCTGAGTGAAATACTATCCTAGGAAATAGATTTTCATAGGAGAGACTAGCACAGACCCAGAAACACGTAATATGCTTTGTTTTGTTTTTTTCTTTTTTCACTGTGCTGACCTGTAACTCTGTAGCCCCAGGATGGCCTCAAACTCACAGTGATCCTTTGTCTAAGCTTTCCAAGTGCTGGGCTTAAAGGCGTGTGCGACCACGTTTGGTGATAGGTGTTTTTGTATGGTGCGTGCTTGCTTGCTTCATTGCTACCTGGCTAGAAATAATGAAGTATATTCACATTATGACAAATGAATCATAATCATTTTATCTTTTAAAATCTTTGCAGTGGAAGTATGCGAGACTTAACAGCTCAAGTGACTAGTGGTTTCCTACAGTTCCCAGAAGTGACTATCGAAGCTCTTGGAGAAGATGAAATAACATTAGAATCAGTTCTCCGTGGAAAGTTTGCTACTGGTAAATAATGTTGCTGAAAATTTACTTATTTTGGAGTCTACGAGTCGGTGGTAGCACTCTTGCCTTAGTCATATTACCATATTACCTTAGACATATTAACCACATGCACAAACAAAAAGAAAACTTACTGACTTAATTTTGTAAGATAAATAGATAAATATATTTTAGGTCCTTTAAATGTTAAAAAAACAAACTTATTAGAATGGTTTTACATAACATTCATAACTTTATGTGTAACATTTACTCAGGACCATGTCAGTAAATTTCTGATTATGGAGTGAATTATAGTTAATTTTCCCTTATTAAAAATCCTAGGATTGGGGCTGGGGAGATGGCTCAGTGGTAAAGGTGCTTGCCAAACCTGCTGGCCTTGATATAGTTCCTAAGCTTATGCTACTTTCTCTTTGTAGCAGCAAGAGACACTGATACACCTGACTGTGTGTGCACACAAACACATATATACATATGCAAAAGTATTAATAAAAATGCTAGGTCTTTTGGGAGTTATAGTTCAGTGGTAGAGTCCTTGCCTAACTTGTGCAAGGCTCTGGGTTTAATCCTAAGTACCAAACTGGATGTGGTGTGCATGCCTGTAATCCTAGTACTTGGGATTACAGAAGTTCAAGGTTGTCCTCCCTATACATTGAGGCCAGCCTGGGCTACATGTGAGACCCTGTCTCAAAAAAAATCCTACATATTTTTATGCATGTATTTTATATGTATTTGGAAAGTAGAAATAATATAGAACAGGAATTTAAAAAATTATAATTGGGGTATTTTTAACTAAGTTTAGAAATTAGAGCCTAAATAGTGATTTCTTTTTGGGGGTGGGGTCTTTGCTTATTCAGGGTAGTCTCATGTATCCCAGACTGGCCTCAAAGTTATAGCCAATGGTGTGTCACCATATCCACCCAACCTTGAGATCTGCTTCTATTCTGTTACTTTGTAACTGTGACTTTAGACAACTTGAACTACATATTAAACTTCAGTTGTCTTGAGCTGTGATAAGGAATAAAGGAAATGATGTATTTAAGCACATAGCAGGATATTTTAACTGAATGATTATTATTGTACTTGCTAAATTTATTTTACTAATTTGAAGGACCACTATTAATAGATTGCAAATTGGGGGTATATGTAGTTTTGTGTAGAGTTACATATCAAGTGTTAATATGTAAAAGAGCTAATTGCTATTTAGTTTTGTTGTGTAAATAATAATTTACTTTTTTCATCCTAGGCAAAAATGGACTAGCTTGCTTGGCTTGTGGTCCACAACTTGAGGTCATAAACTCTATAACAGCAGAGCGGTTGTCTGCATATAGATTCAGTGGAGTAACTGAACAGCCTCCTGTAGTCCTTGCAGTGAGAGAATTCTCTTGGCATAAGAGAACTGGATTGTTAATAGGATTGGAAGAAGCAGAAGGGAGTGTTCTATGTCTTTATGACCTTGGTATATCAAGAGTGGTTAAAGCTGTTGTTCTTCCTGGAAGGGTAGGTTCTGCTGTAAGATGTTTTGCTATTCTGCTTTCACAGTTGAAAGTTTATAGGATGTGCTTACTTTGAAAATGCATTGAACTGTGAACTATTAAGTAGTGCATTTAAAGTTAAATTTTAAAGAGTTTATGATTATCAGATGAACTTAACATTTAAAATACAGATTTTTTTTGTTGTTGTTGTTCCCTCCCATTCCCCTAGGGTCTCACTGTAGCCCAGGCTGACATGGAATTCACTTTATACTCTCAGGCTGCCTCCAACTCAATAGTGATCCTCCTACCTCTGCCTCCTGAGTTCTGGCATTAAAGATGTGCATTACCGTGCCAGTTAAAATGTAACTCTTACACTTAGAGAAATCTGATGTTGTGAATGACCTCTAATGTTCTACTATTTCTAAATATGAAAATGTGAGCTGAGTCTTTCTGGTCTCCAGTTGCATTCTATAAAGACATTCACTGTATAAAAATGTATGTATGTATTTAGGTTTGTAGTCTCAGAGTGGTCTCAAACCCACAGAGTTCCTCTTACCTCTACTTCCCCAGTGCTGAGATTAAAAGTGTGCACCACAGTGCCAAACTTTATTACTATATTTAATTTTTTAAAATTATTTATTTATATGAGAGACAGACAGACAGACAGACAGACAAAGAGAATGGGCAAGCCAGGGCCTCATGCCACTGCAAAAGAACTCCAGACATGTGTATCACCTAGCTTTACGTGGGTACTGGAGCATTAAACCTGGGCCATCAGGCTTTGCAGGCAAATGCCTTTAACTGCTAAGCCATCTCTCCAGCCTCCTATTTATTGTTTTTTAAAAAATATTTTATTTGAGAAGAGAGAGAAGAGGCAGAGAGAATGGGTGCCTCTAGCCACTGTAAATAAACTACAGAAACATGCAACTGTGCATCTGGCTTTATGTGGGTACTGGGGAATCAAACTCCGGTACTTCTGCTTTGCAGGCAACCTCCTTAACCGCTAATACATCTCCCCAGTCCCCCCCCCTCCATTTATTTTTACTTTTATTTTTTAACACTAATAGGAAATAGACGATACCCTATGTATAAATTAGATATGGACATTTATGTATTAATGTTTAAAATTAGACTCATGGATTAAGATTGAAATTATTCCATTAACAGTTGTATAATTATCTTTAATGTAATTATTGCTTGTTAGGGATCTAGTCAAGATTTTAAAAAAATTTTTATTTATTCATTTTCAAGCAGAGAGAGAGAGAGAGAGAGAGAGAGAGAGAGAGAGAGAGCGCACCAGGGCCACCACCTTGTGGGTCTGGCATATGTGGGTACTGGGGAATTGCACCCGGGGCCTTAGGCACTGGAGGCAAGTGCCTTAACCGTTGAGCCATCTCTCCAGCCCCTCTAGTCAAGATTTGAAGTCCATTAGTATATAACCACTTAGAGGTGGCCTCTTGGAGTATAAGTAGAACAAATGTTTTGTTAGAGGACACTGTTGATTTTTTTAAGAGTAAATTTTTTTGAATGCTTAGCTTTCACTTTTAATAAGCTGTGTAATTCTACAATGATTACTTAAAAGCTTTAAAGTAAGAACAACACAGGTTTGAGTTTTATACTTAATACAGTTTTATTAGTTGATTAATGTTTCAAACTCCAGATTATCTCATGTGTAAACAGAAATAATTATATATAATTCAAAATGAAATGATTATTGTGAATGTAAATGAGCCAGCTAGTAAAAATGACTAGCACATGCTAGGTTCTCAAAGACATCAATTGGTTAACTGCATTTTTTACTATATTAAAATTGAAGCATGATTCTTAACATATTGGAGATTTTATTACATTCACTTGGATCCAGAAATACCAAATGTATACTTAGGATTCTATATTTATAATGTTTCTTCTAGTTAATAAACTTCAAATCTTGTTTGTTGTACAGTTGGTTGTTTTTGCTCACCTTGCAAAAACTAATAATATATTCTGGTTTCTAGGTAACAGCCATTGAGCCTATAATTAATCATGGAGGAGCCAGTGCAAGCACCCAGCATTTACACCCAAGTCTTCGATGGCTTTTTGGCGTGGCAGCTGTGGTAACTGATGTTGGACAGATCCTTCTTATTGACCTGTGTTTGGATGACTTGTCATGTAGTCAAAATGAAATAGAGGCATCAGGTAATTTTAAGTAAATTCTTTGCTTGAAACCAAAATATGAGCATCTGAATGTTCTGGCAACATGGATTTTTTTAATAGCCAATATTTTTCATGTATTATGTACAGTGTATGTACTGTGGAATCTTCCTGCATTAGTTATTTCACTATAATGATGTGTTCATATTCTAATGTAGATTTTGGGGGAAAAATAAAGCAGGTGACTGAGACAGGATGACCATGTTCAAGGCTAGCTGGGTGGTTTAGTAAGACCCTTCCGAAAAAGAAAAAAGGGATTAGCTGGATGTGGTTGTGCATACCTTTAATTCCAGGTGAAGTTGGAGAATTGCCATAAGCTCAAAGTCAATCTGAGCTACAGAATGAGTTCTAGGTCAGCCTGGGCAAGAGACCTTGCTTCCAAAAAAAAAAAAGGAGAGGGAGATTATTCAGGGGTTGGGTGCATTGCCCCTTAAGCACTCCACTCTAGGCTGGGGACTGCCAAATTTGATTCTCCAGAACACATGTGGCTACACACACATATGTATAACCCCAGTTTCTGTGGAGCAGGGATGAGATTATGGGTATTAAAAAATACAAAAAGTCCAAAGACTGCAAATCCCTGGGGCTCACTGACAAACTGCCCCTCTGTTGGAGAGAACTTACTTCAAGGAAGCAAGTCATGCACATGCCGCACATTACACATATTCTACACACATATCACCAAAAGAAAGGATATTGACTTATTTCCGTTGATGTGCTTTTGAATAAGGTCTGTTCTTAAGTAAATGCCAAGAGGGATACAAAAGCTACAAAATTGTCATCTTTATTAAGTGTATGCCACGGAGGAGCTAAGGGTGTTTTTGGTATGCTGCTTATGTTCCCATGGCAAAACCAAGGTACAAATAAAGTAATTTAATAGGAAATAATAGATTTGGTTTCCTCATAATATTCTAAAATAGAACTAATGCTATTCAAATTTAATGAAAGTGAATAGGGAATTTTTCTCCTTTAAATGCTTATGTGTACTCTTTTTTTCCCAAGTACTTTGTTTTTTTTAAATAATGAAACTGGTTTGTTTGTATATAGAGGTAGGGTTAACCAATGAAAAAGATGCTTTATTAGAAGTTTTCAGAGAGTTGGAGGGTCAGGATGCAAGGTCATCCTTGACTACATACTGAGCTTGAGGACAGTAGCCCAGGTACTGATTAAAGAGTCAAATAGTCTGAACAAAATATAAATCTGCAATACATGCCCTGAAGAAATTGATTTGGCAGAAATAATGTCTATGCATGTTTGAACCAGCCTCCCAAGTAGCTGTGAGTACAGACACAGGGAACCAGGCTCGCCATATATGTGCAGTTAAAAAAAAAATTACCTTAAAATTAGCTATATAGAGAGAAATCTGATTAATAAAATATTGAGTAATATTTAAATGAAAAGAATGGTTCAAGGCTTAAAATCAAAAGTGCTAGGTGTGGTGGTACACACCTTTAATCTAAGCACTTGGGAGACAAGGATTGCTGTGTATTTGAGGCCAGACTGAAACTATAGAGTGAGTTCCAGGTCATCTTGGGCTGAAAAAGGACCCTACCTTGAAAAAAACAAAAAAAGCAATAAATAAATGAGAATTTATTTATTAAAAACTGTTTGACTACTCTTTGCTAGTGTTTTGTGTTTTGGTCTTTTTTGAGGCAGGGTCTCACCGTAGCCCAGGCTGACCTAAAACTCACTGTGTAACCGCAGGCTGGCATCAAATTTAAGGTGATATTCTTTCCTACCTCAGCCTGGGATTAAAGGCTTCTTCTACCAAACCTGGGTTTTTTTTTTTTTTTTTTTTTTTTTTTTTTTTTTGTGACAGGCTTTCTCTTTGTAGTCCAGATGGACCTTGAACTCATAGTCCTCCTACTTCAGCCTCCCAAGTGCTAGGATTATAGGTGCTGGCCACCTTGCTTAGCTGTTTGACTATTCTTTATTTTATTAAATTGAACAAATAATTCATTTGGCCTCATGGACTTTTGTTTTGTGGATGATGTCTTAATTGTAAGGTTACTTGAAAATATTTTGTATTCCATATTTTGCTTGTCAAAGTGATAGAGTTAAATATCCTTAGAATTTAGTAATCTCTAGGTACACACATAATTTAATAAATGAAATCTCTGGATTGTGAACAGTATTATTATTATTATTATTATTATTATTTTTGGTTTTTCGAGATAGGGTCTCGCTCTAGTCCAGGCTGGCCTGGAATTCACTATGTAGTCTCGGGGTGGCCTCGAACTCACAGCGATCCTCCTACCTCTGCCTCCTGAGTGCTGGGATTAAAGGCATGTGCCACCATGCCTGGCTGTGAACAGTATTTTTATGACCAAATCTCCAGGCTTAGGCCCTCATTCTTGAATAGCAAGCTTCCTTACCCACTCGGACCTCTCCCAGGACTTGGTGAAGTTTCTTAATCTTAATTTATCTTATATTTGACTTCAGACCTTGAAGTTATAACTGGTATCCCAGCTGAAGTACCGCACATCAGAGAGAGTGTGATGAGAGAAGGCCGCCACCTGTGTTTTCAATTAGTTAGCCCATCGGGAACAGCCATTTCTACTCTTACTTATATTAATCGGACAAATCAGCTTGCTGTAGGTTTCTCTGATGGATATCTAGCACTTTGGAATATGAAAAGCATGAAAAGAGAGTAAGTATGACTTCTTGATTATTGGTAGTTTCTTTTTAAATAGAACTTGTACTCAATCATTTGAACTTTACCATGAGAAAAATAACTGAATAATTTTTTTGTCATTGTATAATTTTATATGATAAGGAAATGTTTTAGCATATGAATTTAGGTTCTTTTGGTTTTTTGAGGTAGGGTCTCACTGTAGCCCAGGCTGACCTGGAATTCACTATGTAGTCTCAGAGTGGCATTGAGCGCGTGGTGATCCTCCTACCTCTGTCTCCCAAGTGCTGGGATTAAAGGCGTGCACCACCATGCCAAGCTGAATTTAAGTTCTTGTAAAAAAACATTTCTGAGGCTGGAGAGATGGTTCAGCAGTCAAGGTGCTTGCCTGCAAAGTTTATCAACTTGGGTTCAATCCCTCAGGACCCACGTAAAGACAAATGCACAAAGTGGTGCATGCACCTGGTGTTTGTTTGCAGAGGCTAGAGGCCCTTGGCACACCTATTATTATTCTCTCTTTCTCTGTCTCTCCCCCCCTTGCAAATAAATAAGTAAAACTAAGCAAACACATTTCTATAGGAAATTTCTGTTGGAAGCCAGCTTGGACTACATAACAAGTTTCAGGCCAGCTATACTTCATACTGATACTCCTTAATCTCAAAAAAGAAAGATGTTTGTTGGATAAGAGCACTTGTCATGCAAGCATGAGGTCTTACTAGGGCCTGAGCTCTCTTCCCATCATACTGAAAAGCTGCTGCATGTGACATATATGCTCCAACTCCAATTCAGTGTACGAATCCATGGTGGAGACCAGAGACAAAACCAGACAATGCAGTAATTGTGATGTTCCATTTGCTAAGTAAACTACATAGACAACTATATGTATAATATGAATTCTTTTAAAACTAGTTGCCCATGATCTATATAAAATAATAGCTTAGTAGTATACTCAGTGTTGTTTTTTTTTTTTAATGAAAATTGTCAAATACTTAAAAACTTTTATGTTGGCAAGATCTTTCCCCAAATTTAATTGAAACTTATTCTGTATAGAGTTAAATCTGCCTATAACGTTGAAGTAGGTAGGAAATGAGGCATTATACCTGGATTTCACTATGTGAGTCTCAGGGTGGCTTCGAACGTACAGCAGTCCTACCTCTGCTTTCCCAGTGCTGATATCAAAGGCATGTGCCACCATGACAGGCTAATTTTGCTTTTTAAGGAATTTTTGAGGTCTTTTCAGTTTTTTATTCATCCACTGCTTTTTTGTGGGAAATGGACTTTAAACCCAAATAGCAGCTGTGTGGTGGCGCATGCTTATAATCCTAGCACTGGGGAAGTGGAGACAGGAGGATCAGGAGTTCCAGGCCAGCCTCAGCTACATTGTAGTTTCTAGGCCCACTTGGGCTATGTGAAATTTATCCCTCTCCCCCCAAAATAAAATAATCCCCAAGAAAAACCCCCTTCCAACTGGCTAAACTGGAATGTTGTGCCAGTTTTTCTGTCCCTTTCAGGCAGAGTACTTACTGGGGAATCCTACAGTAGTGATGTTGGAGACTCTTAATTAATTAATTCACTTATAAACATGTGCATGCCATTTGGTTATTTCTACCTCAGTTCTGCCTGGGAGGTGGGTAACATGGTCATTGTCTTAATATTGTACCCTGTATGTTGTTGTTATTGACAACTTCATAAGTATAAACCATGATAACTCCCTCCCATCACCCTCATTTTTTCCCTCCCAAATTCTCCCTCCATTAAATTCTTCTTTCTAATTGGTTTCTCTTCTATTTTGAAAAAATATTTATTTGCAAGCTAGAAGAGATAGGAGAGAGACTGGATGTTCCAGGGCCTCGAGCCTCTGCAAAGGAACTCCAGGTGCATGGGCCACTTTGTGCATCTGGCTCTATATGGGTACTGGGGAATCAACCTTGTGTCATTAGGCTCTGTAGACAAGCCTTAACCACTGAGCAATCTCTCCAGTCCTCTACCCCACCCCACCCCTCTTTTTTCTGATGCAGGATTTTACTCTAGCTAAGGCTGACCTATAACTCACTCTGTAGTCCCAGGCTGGCCTTGAATTCACAATGATTTTCCTACCTGTGCCACCACAACTGGCTAAAACTTGTTTTTTTAATCATGTGTATTATTGGCTAATAAAGAAGGTAGGCTTCCATATGGCTTGTTCATAATACTTAATTTTTTTTTTTTGTTGTTTGTTTTGGTTTTACAAGGTAGGGTCTCATTCTAGCCTAGGCTGACCTGGAATTCACTATATAGTCTCAGGCTGGCCTTGGCTGGTGATCCTTCTTCCACTGCCTCCTGAGTGCTGGGATTAAAGGCATGCACTACCATTGCCTGGCCTAAATTTTTAAAATAATTTATTTGTACGAAGAGAGAGACACACACACACCTGGGGGGTGGGGTGGTGGTGGAGGGAGTAGGGCATGCCAGGGCCTCTAGCCATTGCAAATGAACTCCAGACACATGTACCACTTTATGCATCTGGCTTTACATGGGTACTAGGGAATCAAACCCAGGTCATTGGGCTTTGCAAGCAAGTGCCTTAACTGCTGAACCATCTCTCCAGCCCATAATATCTTAAATTTTGATTAACCTTCTTTACATCTCTCCTCTTTTTTCATTCCTTCCCCTGATCCCACTTAGACCATATTACCCCCAGGATTCTACCCCGAACTTGCATATCTACAATACCCTCCCCTTAAGCGCTCTCCTCCCTCTCACCCCCATGTTTTCAAGTTAAGTTCACTTGGCTATACCACCAAAATCACTGAATTTGAGGGAGTGTGTATATACTGTGGTTGCTTAACCAAAGTTCTCACATCAAGTTCTTTCCTTCTACAAAATTTTTAACTTGAAAGTAAGCAACATGCTAATTTTTTGTTTTAGGTATTATACACAATTGGAAGGTGGAAGAGTCCCTGTATATTCTGTTGTTTTTCAAGAACCTGAGAATGATCCTCGCAACTGCTGTTACTTATGGGCTGTTCAATCCACACAAGATAGGTTAGTGTGATGCATGTGTTTTTAAAATAATTGTCATAGCGCTAAGGCTATAGCTCAGGGATAGAATACTTGCCTTTC
>PVHP010044639.1:0-14000 GCA_004024765.1 Zapus hudsonius | reverse complement strand
AAAGCTCCTGCCCTAAGATGGCCTAAGGAAGCATAGATATGTACCTTGTTCTCCAATCAGAAGACTCGATGTTGTTAAAATGCCACTACATTACATACTAATCCATAGATTAGACAGAATCCCAGTCAAAATCCCAAGGAGAAGCCAGACAGGATGATGAGTACCTATAATGCTAGCACTTGGGAAATGAAGACAGGAGCATCAGGAGTTCATCATCAGCTACATAGTGAGTCCAAGACCAACCTGAGCTACATGAGACCTTGTCTGAAAAACAAAAAAAGGGGGGAGGGGGACTGGAGAGATGGCTCAGCAATTAAGGTGTTTGCCTGTAAAGCCTAAGAACCTGGGCTTGATTCCCCAGTGCCCACATAAGCCAGATGCACTACGCAAGGGTGGCGTATGTGTCTGAAGTTTATTTGCAGTGGCTAGAGGCTCTGGTATGCCATGTCCCCCCCTCTAATAAATAAATAAATATTTTTTAAATCCTAAAGAGATCTTATTTGTCAAAATCGAGAGACTGTTTCTAAATGGATAGGGTAGCAGGACGACTACACAGTCATGATAACATTGAAAAAGAGCAACACTGTGGAACTTCCCCTACCTACCACAACACCACAACTATTACACAATGACAGGTGTCACAACAGTGATAGACAGCAACAGAAGAGGACGGAGTTCAAAAACAGAGCTCCACAAGGTAGAAACAGTCACATAGATACCGTTTCTGTTTTCAAGGGTTTCAGAGTCTACATGGATATTCTGAACACGTTGAAAAATATAATTCAGTGTAATAAATTCTACCAAAATCCAGATAAAGGGAGTGTAACATACATAAGGGAACCTAGGAAGTTTCACTAGAAAAAAACAATGTCTAAGCTGATTGGAAGATTAACTGAATTTGCAAGAAGATTGAGTGCAAAGCGAGCAGAATGCTGGGTAGTCACATATGGGCAGAAATAGAGGCACAAATGCACATAAGATGGCCTGGTAAGTGTGGGTTGCTGAACACAGTGCATGCTGGAAGCAGAGAGAGAGAGAATGTCGAGGAAAACTAGAGCAACGTCCTGACATGCCTTGTGCATCAAAAGTGGGCTTGGATTATTCCATAGTGATCAAAGTCACTGGAAAAAAATACCTTGACATTGTCATCTTCATGTTTTGCAACATAACTCTACTAGAAGGATTAAGAAGTGGGTCAGGGAAATGAGAATTCAGGTAGCAAGATCAGTCAGGATGCCAGTGCAGCATTGCAGATGGACATAGTGGAGCCTTCCCCTGAAGGAGCAGGCAGTCCATGAGGACGAGACAGTGTAGAAAGATGCTCAGGATGCTTTGATAGGGGACTAGATGTGAGATGGCTGGAGAAGGTAATGGATTGAGGGCTGGGGAGATGGCTCAGTGGGTGAAGTGCTTGCTCTGCAAGTTTGACCACCGGAGTACAATTCTCAGCATGCACATGCCCCTGTCATCCCCGGCCTCTGATGGGGACATGACAAGTGGAGACTGGAGAACCTTGGAAGCTCACAGAACAGCCATCCTGGACTTGGAAACTGTGAATAAGAGTCCCTGCTTCAAAGAAGGTGGGATGTGAGGACGAACATTCCAGGCGGTCCCCTGACCTCCATACATGAGCCATGGCATGTGGGGACACACACAACACACAACATACACACACACACACACACACACACACACACACACACACACACCATACATGATACATACAAAGATAATTTTAAAAACTAAAAGAAAAAGAGAATGACACATTTTCTCACCTCTGCTTTCTATCGGATGTAACATGGCATGTGAAAATCTTCCATAGACAGCCCTACACACAGAGATAGGGCATGATGACCTGCTTGTACCGCTTCACTGACTCATATTATGCCCAACTGAAGCTTGTAAGCCCTCTGGCACTCCTCATGTTCTGCCCATCGGTGCCTTCAGAAGCATCTACACATAGAAGATGCCTAGTGGGATTCTGGCATTGTGCTTTGGTCCCTAGGTTGGTAAAATGAAAGCATTCTGAGCCAGAAAATGAGGTATTAGTAAACCCCAGTCCCTTTCCTAGTAAAGCCGTGGAGCCCTAGCTAGTCTACAAATGATTTATCAGCCTCAAGTCCTGCCAAACTTGGGCCCAGTGCTTTCCAGACACTCGACTATAAAAGGCTACAGAAATACCAGGGAAGGAGCAGAGTTGAAAGGCCAGTGGGCAACTGCTTGGTTTTCTTTTTTCTTTTTAGCTCTGTCTGGACTGATTAATCAGCCAACTGGGGTCAGACTAGGCATGGCTGCCTCACCTTTAATTACACAGTGAGACAGCTCATGTGACCTCATCTCTGAGAGGTCACCAGGAGTCTAAAACCCCAAGACCCACCAAGACCACTATTTATGACTTGTTAATACACAAGAAAGATTTCACTGTACAAAGTCAGCTTATTACAGGTTGCTTTTTGGTAAAGGAAAGAAAAGAGAAAGAGGCTGGCCCTATTCTGATGAAGGGAGGAAGGCAGTGTGTGCTGGCCCAAGTGGGTCCCCAGGAGCTGGACTCTCACTGCAGCAGAGAAGGAGTCACAGTCTCTATGTGACAGGGTTTCACAGTGGCTGGGGGCTGCCCGTGAAATAGGCAGCTGTGCTTGCTTCTCTCCCAAATCACTGCCTCTACTTTGCTCCTTGATATTCTGTGGTCATTTTGGGATCAAAATGTAGATAGTGGTTTCATAAATACAGATGAGTTGGGACCAGATTCCAATGGGTTTGTAGGAAAGAGGAATCTGTTTAGTCATCCAGAAGGCCTGGTCTAACTATTGCTTCAACCTCAGACGGCTGTGGATACATCCCTTTCACCTGCCTTTTGGGAATCTCTGCTGCCCTAAGCTACTGATAGATGTTGGCATTATTGTTATATGTGTATGGTGGAAAGAGGTTAAGGGTTCATATGTCATGTTTCTAAAGCATTTAAGAAATGGTGCTCAACCCTCCAGCTCACTTTTCTCTGTAAGAGATCTGGAAATCAGATTTTCCAAAGGACATAACTACTGGACACAAGAGACTGAGATCTTTAAGTCACTGCTTAAAGGGGAACTGTCCTAGCCAGCTGCCAGATTCATGAATGAGAAATAGATGTTTACGTATTAAGCTACTGAGATTTGGGGATTTGTTTGTTACTGTGCTAAAGCCTTGATTAGTCTGACTAACAAAGATAACAAGCAAGAAATCAAATCAGAGACTTGAGTCTGTGTTGTCACCAAAAAATCACCGAATCAAGGTCAAATAAGAATGGAGTAAGAATGAGAGCCAGAAAAAAGTGCAGAGGCTCTGGGGCCTTAACCTTCCACCTCTCCTGTGTAAAAAGAACAAGCTTGTGTACAGAAGTGAAAAAGAAGTTAGTTATTTACCAGTCAGTCCCCTACCTATTTTGAAAATATTTTTTAGTTCTCAAAAATGATTATCTCTGGAGCAAGACCCAGTTTTTGAAACTTACAGTAAATTTAACATAAACGCACAGTCATGACCTGGTCATGGTCTGGTACAAATTGTTTTGCTTACTTGGAGAACAATGGTAGGTTTAACTATTTCATTAAGAGTGTCTAAAACAGAACCCATTGTTTTAGCTACTTTTTTCATTGCTGTAACTAAATAGCTGACAAGAAGCAACTGAAGGGAGAAAAGATTTATTTTGACTCACAGGTGGCGGGTACAGTCTAGCATGGCAGGAAAGGCATGGCAATGGAAATGAGTAGAGGCTGTGGTATCAGGAGCATGTAGCTGCTTGTTCAGTCAGGGGGCAGAGAAAGGACAAGAAACTGGGTAGAGTTATGACCTAAGGCATGCTCCCCAGTGACCCACTTCCTCCAGCCAGACTCCACCTCAGTGGATCTATAAGCTAAAGACCAAGTATTCAAGTACATGTGCCTATCCGGGAGCATTTCACATTCAAATCATAACAAAATCATCTTGTACTAGTGGCAGGACGCTAACTGTGTTCCATGTCTTTGACTATAAAATGGGATCTTCAGATTTGATGATGCCCACAGCATTCCATAAATTAGACTCCCTCGGAAAAGATCATTTGAGAGTTTCAGAAGAAATTATAGGACTGTTGCCAAATATATATCAGAAATAGTATGCAGAGAGCTTCAACTACCCACATTAGAAAACTTCAGAAAAACCTTAGCAGTTCCTGTTCACTCAGCTCTCCAAAAGCATAATAACACTAGTGGGGTTTTTTGGTGTATGTGTATAGGGATGTATAGTGTATTCGTGTGTGTGTGTGTGTGTGTGTGTATGCAGATGCCCATGTCCCATTTGCACACTTGCACAGGCTAGAAGAGAACATCTGATGCCTTCTTCTACCATTCTTCCACTATATTCCCTTGAAATACAATATTTCCTTATTGAACCCAGAGCTGCCATTTTTTGGTCAGTCTGGATGATCAACAAGCCACAGTAATTCTCCTGTCTCCAAAGCCCTCAGAACTGGGGTTACTAGTGCATTTGACTGTGCCCAGCTTTTTATATAGGGTGCTGGGGATCAAACTTATGCTTGTGTGGCAAACACTTACCCACTGAGCCATCTGCCCAGCCCCCACCTACCCCCACACACACACTGGTTCTATGAAACTGTTAGATACACAAAATATTTTCTTCATTTTTTCTTTCTCTAGCTAAGATGCTGAATACTCAATAAGCTGACCAACTTTGAAAACAATCATTGCTACCACACATGCCAAGGAAGACACCTTGAGAAAGTACAAGCTCTACTCTTATATCAGATAATTGGCTTCAGAGACGAGATGAGCTGAGTTGAATGAGAATTATGTCCCCAAGATTCTGTTCCTATTGACTCCTAAGCTCATCATCAGAGATGTTTAAGAGAAAAATGCATTGCCTCCATAAACTATTATGCTAGTATTGATTTTTTTCTTTTTGTCTATAAAGAAGTTCCCTATTTCTCTGTCACTTGCTGATCAACCTGGCCTTTTTTATATACCTAATATCAGAGTAGTTCAAAGGCCTCACATTGCATTTTGGTTATGTTCCTCAAAAGAAACATTGCACCTTTTATGAAGGAGATTGCCTATGAAAATCTTATAAGTAATCTACTACCAAAATTCAATTCACATTCTTCCGTCTACCTTATCTCTCCCTGAAAATCATTGTACAGCACAGAATGAGGAAGGAACATGGGTTTTGTTATCTGACAAACCTAGTTATTAATTCACAGTTCAAAAGTCCACTGGCTATGTGAACCTTACCTAGCATGATACTTAAGCCCTCCCAGACACAGGAAAAGCAGGTGGTGATCCCCTGTAGAATCTTTAAGAAAATGGTGTCCCTATCACACAAGAGATGCACAAAATGGTATCTATGATTACAGACTGTAAGAGAAGAAAGTTTCATAGTGGACCTGGTCGGGCTTCATTTCTTACATAAATGGAAGTAACACTTGAGGAGACAAGCGGCTCAGTGGTTGGTTTTAGAAACCTCTAAAATTCCACTGTGGTGCCATGGCCCACACCACCCTTCTGCCCCAGATTTCATCAAAAACAGTCTAATTAATAATTCCAGTGGAGGCGTTTTGGCTGATATTTTACTGGGATTCTTGCAGATTTTGTAGGCTCAGTATCTCTATGACCTCCCTGCCTGCTGCTTTCCCAGAACTCCTCAGTGTTCCAGTTCTCTCTGATGAACTCTTGCTTGTTACCTTAATTTTTGTTTCCCCTGAGTTTTGCCCTAGACCAATGTCCTTTTCATGCTATGCAGTTACATCCTTGTTCCAAATGTAAATCTCCTACTCGAGGCAGTCAACCCCACTCCTGGAGGTCCCTCCACTCCTTTGTATTTCACAGCATGCAAGCTTAATTATTTTTTTAAATAAGTACTTTATTTACTGTTTGATAAATTTATGTACAAACATAACGTCTTTTGATCATATTCACCATTATGACCTTCTTCTAAGGTATCCATGTCCCAGACAGCTGGTGCTGATAAAAGGGTGGTCAGTTGGCTATTTGATTGATTGTCCTTTTGTTCAAGGCAGCAAGGGAGAGTCCAATAGCTGCCAATTAGGGTGTCAAATTGCCCTATGCCCTACCACCTTTGCTTATTTACAGGAAAATAGACATTGGGGGTACTTACAATGAGAACTTAAAGAACTCATCATCAACACCAATAGTAATTGTAACAGTGCTTCCCCAGTGCACAACACCTGCCCAGTGACTCAGAGAGAGGTGGGTCCCACTAACCTTGCAGCAAAGTGGAGGGTGGGACTAGGAACACAGAAAATTAGATCAGCATAGCCAGGAGAGACCCTAGTTCTAGCACTATAGTAGATAGGGTGCTCACCTGTTTCTACCTGCTGAAAACTTATTCTGAAAAGGGACTTTGCAGATGAAATCAATTTTATGCTTTTGAGATGAGATCATCCTGGATGGTCCCTAAATCCAGTGGTAAGTGCCCTTATCAGAGAAGAGACATATAGATCCAGAGGGAAGGAAGTAAAGACAAAGGCAGAGACTGGAGTGAATTTTATTGAGAACTTTAATATATGAACATTCGGCAATGTGATGGTGTTCCCATCCCATAATCCTCTTTGGCCTGCTCTCTCCCACTCCATCCCCTACTTGTCCTTCCTCTGTTTTGTTGTCTTCTTCCTTTTGTCCTTGTCTGTCCTCCATTTCAAAATGTAGGGGTCTCGGTGACCAATGTGGAGTCATAAATGTACCAGTCACGAACGTAGTGTTTTAAATTTCCCCACCTATTGCTCTTTTTCAGTTAACAGCATTGCCCTCTGCACAGACACTTAGCCAATAAGAAGGAGTCATTTTTTAAAATTCCCCCTTTCGCCACTCTGTACTCCTGAATGTGACCCATAATGTACAGCGGCACTCACTACCACACTCAAGCTCAGCTCAAGAACACAGGGCCTAAGATGCTCTGTAATCTGATGTCTAGCTACTTCCCTCTCCTGCTCCTCTGCTACTATGATCAACCCCATCTTTTCTTCTCCAACACTACCAGCTTCTAATCCCCTCCTGCTCTAGTCCACAACCACCCTCTGGCTAAACCCATATTTGCAACAAATACACAAAGATGCACCTGCTTTTCCTCCTTTCTGTCACCATCCTGACACCATCGTCTTCATCATCGTACTCACTACTCTCCTCTGTCACCTGCAATGCAATGCTCTTCTGATGATGTTTCATAGCCATTTATTTATGTGCCTCTTCCAGGCAAATATTAACTCCTTGAAAAGAGAAGATCTGTACTCTATTCATGTCTGATCATCAGAATACATAAAATAGTTGCTGCAGTAACAAACATACCCTGACGCAAAGCCCCATGCACAATGTTCTAAACAGGCAGTGATCTCACCTGGTTCTTCTGCATGATGGAACTCAGAAAGCTAATATAGACATGATTCTATTTCCTAGGGCTTTAAATTCCTCATCTGTCTAACAGTGATGAAAGGGGAAGAGAAAGTATGGTCTTTTTAGGGGTCAGGAATGAAGGTGACCTACATTACTCTATGCCAGAAAGAACCCAGATATATAGTCTGGCCTGACCACAAGTGGATGAAGAAATACAGCTTAGCTATTTGCCCAAGGTGGGGATACGTGGAGGAAAAAAAACCCCTGCATGAGCAACCAGCAGGGCCTGAGCCACTCCAGCCTGGGATTTCCAGCTTTCTTCAATGCTGGGCTCTCAGTGAGTACTTCTGCTGAGGTTGGAGTGTGAAATGTCACTCATAGGCTCATGTGTTTCAGGTGTTGGCGAGGTTGTAGAACTTCTAGAAGGTAGAACTCTCTAGAAGAATTAGGTCAGTGGGAGGAAGCCTGGAAGCTTTGGCCCATTTCCTGTTCACTCTGCTTCTTGACTGTGAATGCAATGTAACCAGCAACTTCCTGCCTCCGCGCCTTCCCTGATGGACTGTATCCCCTGGAACCACATGCTAAAATAAACCTCACCTCTCTTAAGCTGCCTCTTGTCAGGAGTTTGGTCATGGAAAGGAGAAAAGTAACAAAACACAACTCCCTTAGTAAATAAGTGGCTGATGTTTTATGTTCAGGAGCCATTCCTGCACAGCACACCCGGTCTGGAGAAAGGTACTGCCAGCATGAAGGACTGTAGGGTGCCCCTGTCAGCAGTGACAGGCTCAGACAGGGCAGGACAGATGGACCACTGAGAGAAGAGGGCCAGGAAGCCAGGCTCCTCCTCAGCAAGATGGTGAAGTTTCATCCCAAGCTCTACTTCCTTTGTTATTTGAGGCAACAAGCGGACTCCCCAGCAAAGAACTTTGGAAATCTCTCCCTCTCTGATCCTTCTGTTGACATTTTTCGTTTCTGGAAGCTTAAAGGTGAGTAATTACAGAGTTGTACATTCCACTCCTTCTCCATATGCGTTAGTTTCTACGGAAAATCTGTAAAGCTTCTGTTTAAGCTCAAGATATTTTCTCATTTTTTAAAGCCTAAACTATTTCTGCATAATCTACCTATTCATCTCAACTTTATGACACTCTTGAAACAAAACCTAAATTCAGAGCTCAAACAGCTTCGCAAAGTTCCTTTTAAAGGAATGATATTATGAGCAATCATATGATCAATCCAAAGTTTAGAATAGTAAGGGAAGATGGTATAAGTTACATGAAAAATACATCACACACCAAGTATGAAATGACCCACTTTAAATACCCACTTGGAAATACTCATGTCCCACTTTAGCGGTAGGATTGAAGAGCTTCTTTAAGTCTGGCCCTTGGTGAAAAAGAATTATGGCCTCAAAATCTTTGTTACCTGTTAAATGTAGCAGAATGAAACACCTAATCAAATGTTCCACAAAAGATCACTCCTAGAAGCAGACAAGTTGTAAGTGTAAGACTCTCGATTGTGTGGGATACAGGCTCCATTCTAGAGGACATGCATCACATCCCTCAGAGTCACAAGATACATGCAAGTTAAGTATCCCATCCTTCCTGCCTTCAAACACTCTAATCTTTCCCTCACCATGTCCTTCCAGCATCAGACTCAGAGACAGAATTTCGTCTTTAATAGCACATCTCGTCTGCCTTTTAATGTCATCAGAGATTCAGGAAACAAAGAATTCCACCAAAGAATGATTGCCTCCAGCCAGCTCACAGAGAACACAGGGAGTCAGGGAATCTGTTTCTCCTTACACCTATGGTGTGCCCTGCTCTCTGTTTCTGTATATTCCTCATTAACACATTGGCTTTAACAGGAGGTGTTGGAATATTGGCAGGGCACTGGCTAGCATCCCTGCTGATTGCCGTAAAGCAGAAAACATGCTTCAAGGAACTAATAAACTGATAAGGAGAAAAGCAGAGACACTGATAATTAAATTTTAAAAATATTTATGGGACACCTGTTGATGCCAAATATTGCGCTTAGCCTGAGGATTAAGGAACATGAGATGGAATCAGATCCACACAAACAGCAAGTGAATAAAGACTGTGTGACGAAAGGCACGTGGGAGGAGGATATGACAATGATATCAGCAATGATAGGCATAAATAATAAGGAAAATCAAAAGGACCTATTGAGGTATTATGTGCTGATAGCAAAACTTTCTGATTACTTGACCTTCATAATGATTTTACACGCGATATCATCATTACTCTCATTATACAATTGATGAAACTGGAACACAGGGAGATTAAATAACTTGCCCAAGTCCACAGCAGTAAGTGGTAACAACAGGATGCAATACGCTACGGGCGTTTGAGGTGTGACTGCAGGAGAACTGAGAAAGCTTCTGTGAAAGACACGAGTCTACTGACTCTTGAAGACGAGCCTAGGATGATGGAGAAAGGAAGGCAAGTGTTCCAGGGAAGGAATACTGCAGGTGCAAAGGCACCAAGGCAAGAAAGAATGAATTCCATTTACAGTTAGAAGACTGGAGCACAGAGGTAACATCCAGGGAAGAGAAGACGTGGAAAGGTAAGAAAGAGAAGAAGGGAACAGAGTTGCACATTTGTATCGATCAACTTGGGAGAATGGACTGTGGCTTGAAGAGATGCCGATTCTGGTGTCCAAGGCAGTGCTTTGATGGAAAATGCTGTCCCCTCGAGGCCCACATCTTCCCTCCCTCATTCCAGTTCACCTGACCAACAAACTCCACTCTGTGAACCATGTGGTTCACCTTTCATTCTTTAAGAGTTTGTTGGAAATAGTCACAATCCATTTACCCCTTTGAATCAAGTTGAGAATGTGTTGTTTTAATTAAAATTTATCAGGGTTTAAAGTAATGAAAACAGTTACACTTGAAAATCACCATACTTTATAATGCACCTTTAAATTAAAAAAAAAATCAAGACCTGAACTAGTTGATGGAATCTCTTGAAAGGAATTGCATCTAATTTTAAAAGGAGGGTGAAGAAAAGGGAAGGCTTAACATATATATATATATATATGTATGTGTATGTATGTATGTATATGTATGTATGTGTATATATATGTATATATATATATACATCAGATCAGATAAGATCCCCCTTTTTCTATGAGCCTGGTGCTCTATGTCCAGAATTCAAGATTTAGATTAACTCACTGGTCTTTCTGGGCATGGTTTTACTGTGCCTAACCTTGTGAATTTTAACTATTCTCTTTTTTTGTCTTTGTACTGAGATTTCTACACACCCTGAAGAGGAGGATGGCTGAGACTCAGATGGTCACCAAGCTTTGTCGTATCAGTCAAATCAAGTTCATCATACAGTTGCTCTTTAATCTCTAATAATGAAGCAGTGATCATTATGTCATCCCGGGGTTGTCCAGAGAAGGGTGAAGTGGGAACTAGTCTGTCCGGGGGACAGCCTGTCTCTGGTATAAACAGAAAGAGGATACCTTGTTGTCAGTCATCAAAAAGCAGTTAAAAAAAAGCAAGGATTTGCTACAAATGTACATGACAACAACAGTGACAAACCCTGACTCTCTATCCTTCAGACCCCTCCCACCACAGCCTTGCTCCTTAGTGGATGCTGGAGCGTCCTGCTAATGACTGGACTTCATAGGGTTCTGGCTTCACCATGGCCTACGACAGAGATCATCAGAACTCCCAGGACAGCTTTCCTGTCCCCCATCTCCTCCTCCGGAGCAGTCTCCTTGTCAACTCCTCAAGGGAAACTCCTCGCCGTTCACTGGATTCCAGAAGACCATGTAGGGGAGGTTGAAGTGCAATTCTGAACACCTCTGCATGTCACCTGTGCGTGTGTGTAAAGCTGGAATACCAAGTCATGGGTGGCCAGCGTTGAGGGGGAAGGGGAGCTGGTAAACAAGAGATTGACCTGATTGCATTGTGTTTCACAGAAATTTCTCTGTGGCTTGGTAATGGAGGATCGACTGGACACCAACAGTAGATAGGAAGTGACCCCCTAAAAAGATGAGACTAATTTCTGAGTACAGAAAATAAAATCAATGTCCTAGGGTGCTTTGCATCCATAACCCTATTAAAGATAAGGAAAGATCAACCTCCAAAAATATTCTTCCTCTGTCTCTCTCTCCCTCATCCTACCTCTTTCCTCTCTCTGCCTCTCTTTTCAAATAGCCCTTAAGACCTTAGAAAAGATAAATATTTTTCTCTACTTTTCACCACTCCCCTCCTCTTCCCTCACATCTCTCCATTCTCAGTAGCAGATTTTAAATATAAAAAAGAAACTTCAGGAAACAGATCAGGAGGTGGATGTCCACAGTCAACTGCCAAAAACAAATTCTTATTTGTGAGGAAGAAGTCAGAACACTCTCAGGTTAATAATTTCTATCATTTCCCATCCATACTTAATTAAGTGCTGACTAAATAGCCAAAGAGTAAGTGCTATGGGAATTCTGAGAAGAAATATCAATAGAATTTAAAATCCTTTCTGACTTACATCTAGTTCTACTTCAATCAAAAATTTTCCCAATTGGAAAACACTTTGTGTTTACATCATACAGAGAAAAGAGTTACTATTTCTGTGGGTCTGAAAGCTCAAATATCAAATCATTCCTTATTTCTTATGCTATCCTATACAAAATATATATGTGTGTCAAACTGACATAACAATAAATAAGCTATTTTCATGCATTACTTACACGAGTAAGAATAAAAATATATTTATATAAGATTTTTATATAAACATATCACAAAGTGTCACTGGAATCTCCCCTGTCTACAGATAAAGGAACTTTGGTTCTGATAAAAGAGGTCACAGTCACAGAACTAGAAATTTACAGAATTGTACAATAACCACATTTTCAGCTCTGAGAACTCAGAGCTTTGTGAGTGTGGTTTCCAATAAGCCACTAGCCTGGTCTTGATTCACACACCAGAAAAGCACCAAGTACACATGCCAGCACTAGAGCAGAGGGTTTCAGAGGACATCTTCCCACAAAAGGGCCAGACACCTGACCAGGAAACTGGATTTATGTCAGTTATTGCTATTACCCTCTAAGCCTCTTCTTGTTTTGGCACCAAAGGGTCTTTGTAAATAGAGCCAAAGGGGACATTGCAGCCTGTGATAGTTTGGAAATGAAATATCTCCCATAGTCTCATGTTTGTGATTAAGCCTCATACTCAATCTTCCACAGGTAGATATCCATCAGTTTGGAAGATGAAACTTTGCAGGAGGAGATGTGTTACTCTTGGTCTCATAGCCCAAGCCTCCCTCCCGTGCCACAGCCTACCTCCCTGCTACTGTGGCAAGTTGTGATGCCCAGCCTCTGCTTTGCCATGTCATGATGTCACTTCCTATAAGCCTGCAATAAATCCTTCCCTTCCCATATACTGCTTCTTTCTGGTCAGGTGTTTGTCCCAATGATGAGAAAGGGACCTCAACACAGCCTTGTACAACTTTACATGATAACCCTGAGCAGCAATACTCACACTGGCTACTCCTCAGAGGACTGACAGAAAAATAAATCCACTGGCTCCAGCAGCAGCTACAGTTCATACCTACAAGTGTCTGTTCTTTTATTCAACACTTGGAAAGGCCTGGAGAGTTTTGATAGGGAACAAAACATGCTGCTTTGAAACACTCACTCCAGGGCATCATTGAATGAAGAACAGGTTGCTTTAAATATTTAGAGCTGAGCCAGGACACAAAACCCACAAGAAGTTTGTCAGATGCGTCTTCATTTGTCTGTGGTGAGAAGCAGCCTATAAAGAACAGGAAGTAATTTTCAATTAGCCAGTCACACAATACATGCCTGAGCCCTCCGCAGTCATCACTCAAAAGTAAATACAATTTGCCTTAATGGACAAGATGTCTTTAGAGCCTTTTTGGAACCAAAGTGACTGTATATCGATGTAACCGCATCCACATGGGTGCCCTTCCCCCTTCCCGGGCTGATGCTATCAGAGACCTATAGAATCTGGGTTCTAAAGAACAGTGACTTCAAGAACTTATTGGAAGGGAAATAAAAAATTCTGGGGTAGAAAAGGGAGAAGGGGAGGAAGGAATTAGAGATGAAAAAAAAAAAAACAGTAATTGCTTGGATCTTAAGGAAGCCTTTTTCCCCAGGCAACACTCAATAGTGGATTCACAAAGGCAAAGAAGTTACATAGAAAACCAGCTCCAAATATATTAGATGTTAACGCCATGATGCTCAGAGCTCCTCCTGACTTCAGGTCCCAGAGCAGAAGAGATCCTTCTAAACCAGTATTCACCACCACTCACTGAAGAATATCCAATCATGATCATCTTTTTAAAAACATAGATAAATTCATAAATGGACATAAACATCTTGTGGAGTTCTCATACCACAATGAGCAGAGACAGTTGTTTCTTTCAGCTTCTTCCAGCCACAGCTGATGTCTGTTGGGCATTAACTATTGGCTCTGCTACTGAGGGCATGGAGAGCTAAGGGTTAATGGTGTGTAAGGTGAAACCCCGGTAACTCGGTAGGTGTTTCCCAGCTCCACCCACCCTAACTCTCACCCCCATGGGCTGGCCAAAGAAACCAGTATTCCCATCTCAGCAGGACTGGCATTGAGTTTCAGAAAAACTTCCT
>PVHP010044638.1:0-14383 GCA_004024765.1 Zapus hudsonius | reverse complement strand
AGACAGAGTCTCTCACTGGCTTGGAACTCGCCAAGTAGGCTAGATTACCTTTGCCTGGCTAATGATCCCTGGGGGAATCTCTGCATCCCCAGCATGGTGACTACAGTGTTTTTTAATGTGGGTACTGGGGATTGAACTCAGGTCCTTATACTTCAAGACTGGTGCTTTACTGACTGAGCTATCTCCCCAGTATCTTCCTTAGGTGAAAATGAGTCTTATGAGGGTCTTAGTGGGGTCAAGTTGCTCTCGATGGTGAAACCCTGGCCAGTTTAATTACATGCTATCTGAAGTGATTGCTTTGTAAACTGAAGAGCTGTAACAGAAGAGTTGTTATTTGGTTACTTGGAAACTAGTGATTTTACTAGTTTACAAGTTCTGCTAAAGAGTTAAGGTGAGCTGCTATAAGCCTTCTCAAGCCCTGAGCCTCTTGGGAGCCAAGTGTCACATATCAGGCATGAAGATGGGGACTCTGGTTTTAGTCGTCTCCCTAAAGATGACTGGAGTCACAGTGTGGGGCATGAGACGACCCAGCTGTCTTTCACACCAGCACACCATCATTCCCTTTCTCTTCCATGACCTGTGTCACATGTAGTCTCAGAATGGCCCCTTCTTTAGAGAAACCAGTGACTTAGCACCATTTTGGAACCAGAGTGGTTAGCTGGAAGCCTGTGATAGTCAGTCTTGATTGCCAACTTGGTTGGATGAAGACACGTCCAGCAGATAAGAAAACGTTACCTCTGGTATGTCTGTGAGCTCACTTCCTGAGAAGATTAACCAGAGAGGAAAGGCCTGCCCTGAAAGTGTGGGCATCATTCCACAGTCTGGGGAGGGGGGAGGAGAAATCCTGCAGCCTAAGCCTTCTGTGTCTCTGCCTCTTGGCCGCCATGACAGACTGATACCTCTGAAAACATGGGGCAGAGTCACTCTGTCCTCCATCTCCATCTCCCTTCTGGTTCTGTCAGGTCCCAGTGGTGCAGGAGTCTGACTATCTGAAACACATTCAGCTTTGGCTTGCATGTCCCCCCCCCTCCCAAGCTCTCTGGGTTTAGTAATGCTTTCTCGTGCCCTGCGGTCTTTCCTCAGCATGTGCAAGCTTATAGGAAGCAGGAATGCCGCCTGCTCCATCTATGATCTAGACTGTCCTACCACTTCCGGAGCTCCATGGGAAGGCCAATATTCCAATTTCTAGTCTTGTCCCCCCATAGAATGCTTACCCTGTCTAAAGTCAAGCTTGGACAGTTTTTCCAGGCTTACAAATCAGCAAGAATGAAATTATGCAATTCTTATTCTAGCCATGATGGTGGTGGTCACAAACGGTGGTTAGCCTGAGGCTAGGTCACAACCTATGCTTTTAGTCACACTACAGAAAACAAACACATTGTGATAGTCTAATGTCTGTGGGAAGAAGACTGTTGGTCTCTCCTTGTTCGTGGAAAAATCATTCCAAGTGGCAGACCGTTGGGCTAAGAAGATATGGCTCAGAAATTAAAAGCACTTGCTTGCAAAGTCTGCAGACCCGGGTTCAATTCCCCAATACTCACATGAAGCCAGATGCACAAAGTGGTGCATGCATCTGGAGTTCATTTGCAGTGGCAAGAGGCCCTTGCCTGCTTATATTCTCTCTCTCTCTCTCTCTCGTTCTCTCCTCTCTTGTGCTTTCTCTCTCTTCTCTTTTCTCTCTTTTAAGTAAATAAATAATTTTTTTAAAACACAAAAAGTGATAGGCAGAGTGTCATGGTTTGATCCAGGTGTCCCCCACAAACAAATGAATGTGTTCTGATAGATTGATCCTCAGCTGATGGCAGTTAGGGAATTACAACCTCACTAGAGTTGTGTTGTTGGGGGCGGGCTTTTGGGGGTTATAAGCCAGCTTCCCCTTGTGTCATGGTTTGATACAGGTGTCCCCCACAAACAATTGAATGTGTTCTGATAGATCGATCCTCAGCTGATGGCAGTTTGGGTTTTACAACCTCGGTGAAGCTGTGTTGTTGAGGGCAGGCTTATGGGGATTATAAGCCAGCTTCCCCTTGCCAGTGTTTGGCACACCTTCCTGCCGCTGTTTGCAGTGCTGTGGCAGAGGTGATGTCCAGCCCTCTGCTCATGCCATCGTTTTCCCTGCCAGAATGGAGTCTCCCCTTGAGTCCGTAAGCCAAATAAACCCATTCCTCCATAAGCCGCTTTTGTTTGGGTTCTTTCTGTGCAGCAACTAGAAAGCTGACCGCAACACAGAGCATGGCCAAAACATGCCTCTCCTGAAGTGAATTTTAGGACAGTTCTATTCTGTTATTAAGGAAGGCATAACCTCTAACCAACTTTTCCAGATCCAAGCATATCCATATGCTTCTCTCTGTTTTATCTTTTTCTTCTCCTCTATTTTTCTATCCCTTCATTTCTCTATATCATTTCATTCCCTCCTTCATCCCTTGTTTATCACACACCTGCCGTGAGCTGAGTTCTGAGCTGTGGGCAGAAGGTCTGCTGCGATCCTGCCCGCTGGCGGCCTGTGACTCACTCACACTTGCCTCGTCATTCTCTCTCCCCCTCAGCTGTGCGCCCTGCCAAGTGGGGAATGATTTCTCTTATTCCTTTCCTTGCCTCATCAGAAAACAGACATCATTCTCTCAGGTAAAATCAGTCATTCTCCATGTGGGTTTCAAACTCCCACTCTGTGGCTTTCTGAACAATGGACATGGAGGAGGTACCCAAGGCAGGCAGGGCTGGGTCCTCAGCCCCCATCAGCTTAGATGGACATGGAGAAGGTGCCCGAGGCAGGGCTGGGACCTCATATGTGCTTAGAGCCCACATATAAAATGCACAGAGAACTGAAAAGTGGTCATGAGTGCCATCATCCTGTATCTGCAGGTTGTGGAACAGATGTGGAAACACAATAACGAAGTGTGTTGTGAAGGGTGGGAACCACCAAGTCTGTCCTTAGTGGGGTGGAGGGTCCAGGGGAATAAAGTGAAACCTCTTCTCCAGCTCAAAGCCAGGCCTGCCAGGCTGGAGACTTCAGGAAATCTTGTCACCGGCCCTTCTTGTGGCCCCTCTGCTAGTAGAAGGGGCTCGAGGTTTCATGGAGAGCCCCAGACAAGCACCTTCCTTCCCTCCCAGAGCACCACCAGACATTCCAGGCAGAATGAAAAGGGACTTGCTTTCCTGTATCAGTAAGAGATGGTCAAGAGTTGGTCGTGGCAGGGTGAGGTGGCATGGGGCCCCGCTCCCTGCAGGAGTGGGGATGGCAGACAGATGTCCCTCCTCTGAGGAGAAGGGAAGGAGGGCCAGGACAAGCTTTGTGCAACCGACCCTTCCCCTCCCATCCTTTTATTCCATCTCCATCTATGTCTGGGATGACTAATTTATTGCATTTTTTTAAAAATTAACGTGGTGTCAGATGTTACTCACTTCTTCATTATTTGACATCTGAAAGATAAAAAGCTCTCTCTCTCTCTCTCTCTCTCTCTCTCTCTCTGAAAATCGCACATTGATTTTTCTCATCTTTATATTGCAGTCTGCCTCAACCATGACTGATGTGCATTCGAGAACAGTCTTGTTTTATTAGGAGTCTAGGCTGGTGGGCTTTATTGCCCATTGGCGTGTCTTCTCGTGGTTGGCGCCTGACATGAAACCGAGGTCCCCCCTCCAACCAGACCACTGAGCCTCAACCTGGGGGCTCCCTCCTGCCAAGTGGGCTTCTGGAGCCTGCCGTGCTGAAACTACCATTTCCTCTTTGGTTTATCTCCCTAAGTGACTCAGCGCACACCTGGGCTGCTGGTTCATCATTGCCCCCTAAAAGGTGGGGTGGTGTGTCAATTTTTAAAGTTGAGAACAGAAGCCTGGAATAGGTTAAGTACTAAGTAATGCTACCTATTATTTCTAACATCATTAAGATCAATTAGAGCCAAATTATATATTTATAATAACCCCTTACAGTTCACTCATGTGCAAAATGTGGGCGAGTTCCAGCCTGCCTGCCTGTGTGTGGCAGAGACTGAATGAAGGTTAGAGCCCGGGGCTCTGATGGATATTCTAATGCTGATTCCAAGTGTTGCATTTCCCTGTGGGGCATTTATTGTGTGTGTTGCTCTTTTGGTCAGTGTGATGGTGTATGAGTTCAGGTCTTTGTAGAAACAGGTGTCACAGAAGGATTAAACTCCCGAGAGATTAATTGGAGGGAAATGTCTGTAAAGGTTTAAAGAGAGGGTGCTGGGGATACACATCTGGCCCCCATGAGAGCAGAGGAAAGGAATGAAGCCTGGGAGAAAAAGGGCCTTGGTCACAGAACAGTTCCAAGCATGATTTGGTCGGGGACAAGAGAGCTAAGTGCTTTAAGAAGAGACCTGCATTCTACTTGAGTGTCCTTATTCAGGTGCACCTGACCTCACTTGGGGTTCAGGAAGGGATTCTCTGAGGAATTTACCTGGAATCTGAGAGCAGGCAGAGGAGAGGAGAGGGGAGTTATTAGCAGAGGAAGTGATTACTTAGATAATCCATGTGTTGCTCAAATACCCAAGAAAAACAATTTAAAAGATCAAGGAATTTATTTTGGCTCACAGTTTCGGAGGCTTCAGTCCATAATAGACTGACCCCCACTGCTTTGAGGACTGTGATGAGTTAGAGCATCTTGGTGGAAGGGCATGGTGGAGCTGTTTTCCTCATGACAGCCAGAAAGCAGAGAAAAGGTACCAAGTCAAGGTACCTCATCCCTAGTGACTCACTTCCTCCAACCAGGCCCCACCTTCCACATGTCCACCATCTCTCAATATTTGATTCAAATATTGAATCCATCCATGGATCAAGCCATTGATTGACCAGAGCCCTCATTGTCTGTTCCTCTCTAGAAATTTCATCACAGACACACCCAGAGGTATGCTTTATAACCTAGGGATCTCTCAATCCCATCAGATTTACAATCAAGATTAACCTTTGCAGCCCAGGGGCTTGGATATAGAACAAGCCAGGGGAAGGAGAAGCAAAGCAGATGATGCCACGTTTTGAGGCTGTGGTAACATTTTAACTCCTTCCTAAGTGCAGACACTGCCATCGGAGAAATGTAGGCAGAGGAGGGAGATACTGGCTGGGGCCCATCTTTTCCAAAAGTCCCACTGACCCTTCCAGTTCCTCAAGTGCTCTGAGGGCTGAGATGCCTTCTGGACTGTTCCAACTTTATAGAAGCTAAATACTTCACTCAGTACTTTACGCTTGGGGAAACCTTCAAATACATCAGCTCATGTGATCACAACCCACTTCCCTTGTCTCCAGTGAGGCCATGAGGCCCCTGGGGACCTGTGAGAATATGTGGCTCCTGTTGGGATATTCAGCTAGTGAGTGATATGAAGTCACTGGATGTCATCCTAGTTCCTAAATCTGCATTCCACATTGTACCACAAGAACCTGTGGCCTGTTTGATTCCCAAGCATTTTGATAACCAAATGATTTCTATCCTTGATCATCCCTAAACTGGTTCCTGGAGGAGTTGAGCCAGGCTGATCACTCGGGTGCCTTGTGGGCTCCTGAGGTTGGTAAAGACGTCCCTTTATCTTGTTCTCAGCATTGTGTTTAGTTATGAGTCAAGTGGTCTTCGTTGGATAAGGAGGGAGAAATATCAGGTCTTTGGGGTACCTTAAAACAAAGGTAAAAATGAAAAACATATGCTCACCAGCTTATAAAATAGCTGCCTTGTGCTCAACTTGCTTTTAAAAGTTTATGGCTGCAGAGAACACTGCTGGTGACCTCATCCAGATTTTAGAAAGAAAGCACTGGCCTGGTGAACCAGCTTCCTGGGCCTCCTGGCTATAGTTCCCAGCATGCCAGTGGCGGAGCCCCCGCAATATGACCTGATTCCCTGGTCCTTTGCCTCTCTATGGCCTGACTGTGGAGACACTGTGCTTAATTCTTTACCCTACCCATACTGTTCCTCATTTAGGTGTGTAACACAATCCGTCAGGGTATAGAATCAGAGTCAAACTCATACTTGTGGTATTTATACCTCCTCTGTGGTATTTATGCCTGTTATATCCCTCACAGTCCACTCATCATAACTATACAGGTTGTCCCACACTATTCAAGGAGGCTCTTACAGCAAGAGACAGAGTCCACTGGGTCCACTTTGGGAGGGGTGGAGAAGTGTGGGGGGGTGGTCACTGAAGGGATACATGAGAGCCGAGAACTGTAGGAGGAAATAAGTGTGGTAGTCAGCCACACACCACTGGGATGAATCTCCAAACCAGTCACAATTTGGGGGAGGAAAGGATTTATTGAAACTACAGATTGAGGGGGAGTTCCATAACAGCAAAAGAGGCTGGCCCTCCTTCACAGGTACAAGCAAAGAGAGAAAACCCATCACCAACACCACACACTCAGAACAGGAAAACAGGCAGGAGGGCAAGGCAAGGAGAGAATTTCTTCCCCTTTATATAGCCTTAGGGTGGGTCTTGCAGCCCTATCCCGACTTAATGGCTTCCTGAGTCTCTGGAATTTCCTTCCTGCACTGCCCACACAGGAAAGGATGTTTACTTCTACCTCCTTTGAGCTTCCTTACATCCTGCCCCCTACTGAGAGGCTGCCTTCCTGTAAACATCCTCAGAGACCCACCCAAGATTACTTGAAAGGTCAAGTTGACAACAAAACTTAACCATCACAACAAGCTTTGGTGATATACACCTATAGTCCTAACTACTCGAGAGGCTGAGGGAGGAGGATGGCTTGAGTCCCTAAGACCTGGGCTGTAGTGTGCTAAATTGATTAAGTATCTATTAAGGAGTTGGGGGCTGTCAGATTATCTAAGGGGTGGGGGGATAAATTAACCCAAGTTGGAGATTGTAGAAGGAATTTTGTCATTCTCCTAGTGACCAAGACTTTCCACCTATACTGTAATGATTCGCTTCAGTTAATGGCACGGATGAACCAAGGGAAACAGGGAGATTGTTCTGGAAATGCTCTGACCTTGGCAAGTGCTGAAGAGTTTTGCCTTGGTTTTTATCCCCTGCTTTACCAGTGAGAGGTGGACGGACGGACGGACGGACGGACGGAAGGACACACACACACACACACACACACACACACACACACACACCATGTACCTCTTCTTTTTGGGAGTCACAGCATTTCACAGCCCCAAGCTGTCTTCCATAAGGTCAGCCATAAAAACAGCCCTTCACTTGGTCACATGCAACTTTTTTTTTTTTTACCAAATACCTGAAGGAGGCTCAGAGAGAGATTTTAAAAAAAAAACAGGAAATGGTTACATGGAAGAGTCTGGCTAGAGGCCCTGGGCCTCGTCTTTCAACTCTAATGTTACATCATACAGCCCAACACTACCAACTTGAAGGAAACCAGGCACAGACCCTCCAGATATGGACCAAACTGAGTATGGCTGTATGAAGAGACAGGATGAAGGGGACACGCAAGTGCAGCCATTAGTGACATTACTGCTACAGATTGAATCATAATGAATAACATTACTGCTGTTGTACCATATATATTTTTAATGGCTCTTTTTAATAGCTCATGGGCAGAGAGTAACAGATGATAATTGCATTTGCCAAGGGGACTGCACTTTGAAAATGCAACTAGCTATGGACAGGGGGCCTGGGCATGCCTCGATGAATGGATGGATAGGGTACTGACCATCAACCTCTGCCTGGAATATTCCTTGAAGCCTCAGGTCAAAACTGAGTTCTTGCACAAAACCCTTGGGTAACCATTTCACACCAAGCGGGTCCCTCCATCTTTTCTGTCTCCTTTATCAGAATACTTACACTTCAGTAAGTCTTCCTTGCTCCAAAGCAAAAATGTCTGGTGCCAAGCGGAGGTGCTTGCTTGGTATTTGCTGATCGAGTAAATGAGTACAATACAAGGATGAGTGGATTTTATTTTATGCAGAAACAGTCATGAGAAGGGGGAGGATGAGGCTGTGAGCAGCTCAGAAAACTCTTAATTATCTGAATTCTTCCAGGCAGTTTCCTAAAATGAATCCCAGCAAAATACAGGCTCTGCAAGATGTTCACAGGTGTGATTTAATCAAAGGGTTCTGCTGTCAGGTACAATCAGGAAACAGTTATGCAGAGTTATTTACTGCAGGGGATACGAGGCTCTCCAGCCCTCATGTAAATCCTAAGATTATAGAGAACAGTCAAGGCTTCTAAACTCATTAGGTTCCATCATATAAAATTGCTATTTTTTACTTAAAAAAATAAGAATGGGCTGGGGTGTAGCTTATTGGGAGAGTGTGTTCTTAGGCTGTAGGAAGCCCTGGGTTCAATTTCCAGAGCCATATATATATATATGGCTCTGGAAATATATATATATGGTAAAATAGCAGTAATATTTTATGAGTCAATCTGTAGCAGTAATGTCATATGATTCAAGGTCCTAGAATTCAAGGGTTCTGAATGTTACCAGTGTTCCAAGGAGCTACGTTTGCACTAAGCTCTATCTAGGACCTTGGATTTTCATTTTGGAGACACTGGAGGAAAAGGAAAGGAAGGTGGAGAGCTCATGGGCAGGGAACCTAAGCCCCACTGGGAGGCTGGGCTCAGCCTGGGAGGGTCTGGCCTGCTTTGAAGTGGTGGATCCTAGGATAATATTTCCCAAAAGATTCAGAGACAGGGATGGGGTGATAGCTGAGTTGGTAATGTGTTTACCTTGCAAGCATGAGGGCCTGAATTTGCCCCTCAAGCATGGTGGCACGCTCTTGTAATCCCAGTGTTGGGGAGGCAGAGACAGGAGGGTCCCTGTGTACTCACTGGCCAGACAGTCTAGCCTACTTGGTGACCTCCAGGGCAGTGAGAGACCCTGTCTCATAAAAAATGAATGGTGCCTGAGAAACAACACCTGAGGTTGTCCTCTGGCCTCCACCTGCATGGGCACTTGTACCCACAGCCCCTCCCCCCACTCATGCATCCTAGGCTCTCTGTCTACACCTGCTGTCCATACCTGCAGCTAACTGACTCCAGTCTGGAGACCTGGTCTTACTTCCTCCTGCTGGAAATAATGCAGCCCTGCGAGTGTTGATCTTGCCTGCTCCTCCTGCTCTCTGGGGAGAAGCTTGAATCTGAGCATTTCGGGGAGCTCATAGGGGAATTAAAATCAAATAGAGTTCCTTTTCCCTGGTGATGTGTAGTGATAGATGGCACTCCTGGACCAAACTTATGTTGGTCTTAAGCAAGTGAGAAAAACAGAATTTTGGGACTTGTCATGCACACATGTGCACGCATACATACACACACACACACACACACACACACACACACACACACACACACACACCGGTGTTAAACATTGTATGTCCTGAAACAAATCATGTAGCCTCCTCTCTGGGCTCTAGCATTTCAACTTTGAAATGAACACATCAGGGCTGTGGAGATGGCTTCATGCAAGTGTGAGGACCCAAGCTTGGATCCCCAGCACCTTTGTAAATGCCGAGCGTGGCTGTTCATGCCTGTAATCCCAGCACCAAGGAGGTGGAGACAAGCTGGTTAGCTAGACTAACTGAATCAGTGAGCTCCCTGCCTGATTCAGTAAAGGGAGTGGAGAACACATACATATACATCTGCATATACATATACATATGCATATACACATACTCATATACATATACATATATATTGCATATACATGCAAAAATAAGTCCAGGCACCAATCATATCTTCAGCCTAATGTGGTGGGAAGGATTATGGTTGAAAATGAGAAATACAGTAGCTAAAAAATAACAGGTATTCAAACACCATGTCAGCATCCCCTGTCATTACTTCCGACATTTGGTATTTCCTTTGAATTCTTGCTTTGAGATATATTAGCAGTGGTTGGAAATTGTGGAACCTGGGGAGACATTTTATTAGCATGCTTTATGGTTCCAAAGATAAAATCTAGACAGAACCCTGTTGACTATTCCATGCTGGGGATAGTATCAGAAGAGATAGGCAGCTTCCTTGCCAGAAGATTCCGCACCTAGTGTTTCCCAGTGAGAAGGTTGGAAATAGATTGAATAGTGACCCAGTAGCATGAGAGTTGGCTTGAGGGCACAGGCTCCCCAGGGAGAGTGGAGACTTGAGTTACACACAGAGCTGGGCCTGAGATGGTTGAGGGATGGACACAGCTCAGCGATTTCCTTGTTCAGGAATATCTGTTCTCAACAGAAATGGAGAGGATAGGCCTGAGGAGATGGCTCAATGATCAAAGGCTCTTGCTTGCAAAGCCTGCCAGCCTGGGTTTGATTCCCCAGCACCTCCATAAACCCAGACTCCAAAATGGTGTGAGCATCTTTTGTTTGCAGTGGCAGGAGACCCTGGTATGTGTGTTGGAGGAGGTCTCTCAAGTGAGAGACCCTGCCTCAATAAATAAAGGGTAGCACAAATGAGGAAGATGCCTGACATCAACCTCTGGTTTCCACATGCACGCCCACATGCGGGCACCCACATACACCTGTGTCATACGTGCATGCACACCACACACATGCACAAGGAGAATGTGTAGGTGCCTGAGGTTAGAGACATGCTGCTCCACATCCCTCACACAAACCGAAGCCATCTCTGTCTTTGCCCTGTGGACTGGCTTTGTAATGGGTGGGAGCAGCAGGCTGAGATCAGACGGGCTCTTGGCACAAAGCACTGGATGTTCCTGGACGTCTCTTCTCTCCAGCATATATGCTCACGTGTGCTGCACGAAGCCCATAGATCACGAGAGCCATCGGGGACTCAAACCAAACAGCACACCATGGCCAAGGGCATCAGGAGATTTGCATGCTTCATGTTTCTCTAGCAGATTCACAAAACATTTGCAGCATCTGTTAACTTATCTATGTGTTTGTACACATGTGCATGCATATACCTGTATATATGCACAAACACTAGGCATATATATATATATGTATATATATATATATATATATATATATATATATATATATATATATATATATATATATATATATATATATATCTCCCAGGTACAAAGATTTAGGATGCCCCAATTCCAGGTTCCAACGTATTAATAGTTTCATGAAGGCTTTATAGTTCCAGAACAGAAGGTCACACATAACTCAAGGCATTTTGCAAATGTATTAGCTGACATCAGTGAAACAGAGGTCTGATTTTACTTTTTAAAAGGATAATGGATGATCAGGATGTTATGTCAGAAGGTGGGCAATTGATAGCCACATAAAGGGACAAAAAGTAGTGTTGAACCCATGAACGCCAAGAAAAGACCACAGACTCAAATTTAGGCCAAGCAAGCTATATTTGTGCACACAGGAGCTGGCCAGTGGCTGTCTCACCCAAATTCAGGGCTCCAGAGAACAGCAGTCAACAAAGGAAACAATGAGGTTTTTATCTCCAAAACCTTGGAGCATTTCCAATAAGGAATTTATCAAACAGAAGTGTAATTAAGCAGGGCTTACAGAAGCGAGATATTGCAGTTAGCTGTAAATTCTGTGTGAGTCGAAATAACTTCCTCAAAGCACAAGCAACTTTTAAGACATGATTCTCCATGATCTTTGCAGCTGTGTTGCCCTGTCCGTTTCTCAGGGCGACACTCTTCCCTGTACAAATCATCCTCTGTCTTCTCTTCAAGGGCTCCTTTCGACTAGGTTCCCTGAGATTCTTCAGCTATTGAGTAGGGAGAAGTTTAGCCTCCCTTCAGTTAACTCTTTCAGCAGCCTTACTGATTTCAGCTTTCTCAGTAATTAATCCTTTTTCTGCCACATTGGTATTTTCTTCTCTGGAATTTAGATTCCAGGAAGAGTGATAGCATAGTCAGGAGGTGGGAGGATTTTTGAGAGGAGTAGAGCACAGTCAGAGAGATTCCAGGCAAGTTCATGCTACGGCCAGATCAAGCAGAACTTTGTTACAAAATGGTTTCTGACTCCAAGATGGAGTCTGTCACGTTCTTCAGTAGCCTCGGGTAAGTAAGTCTTGCTCGGTAGCATTTCACCTCTACAGGAGGTCAGTTTCCTTAGCAAATGTCCGGATGTCACAATGACACACTTTCTGGAAATTTCTGTTTACAACCTAAAATGTCAGGTGTGCCCATATCAATATGTGTATGTACATGCATATGAATGAAGCAGGCACACATAGGGAGTAATTTAGCTACCCAGTGTGACTGGTTAGGGTGGCTGGGACCCCAAAGGGAACCAGGAGTGTCCTTGAACTTGCATTTGCAGGATTCACCTATCTCTTTTGCCTTACCTGACCCCCCCCTTGAGCGAGAGGTATCTCTTACTAGAACAAAAATCTAGACCAATTACTCTCTCTCTCTCTCTCTCTCTCTCTCGCTCTCTCTCTCGCTTGCTCACTCACTCGCTCACCTGATCCAGACTTATTTATTAGAAAAGGGACAAAGGGCTGGCTCTCTTCCTCATGACTGGCCAGCAGAGAGATATCTGATTCTCCAGGCTTAGGTAAGGCCCCCTGACCACAGCCCTGGGAGCTGTGGTGAGGGGCTGGGCCTTTTTCTTTTCCCACATGGACCTTTTGTTCCCGTGATGGGAGTCCTCTTATATTTCTCCTTCTTTCTCTTGCTTGGCTGGTCAAACAGAGCCCCTGGTTTCATAACTATGTGGCTAGCTCCTCCCCCATACGCCCTCTCCTTACTTGTGGAGAGAGATCTCTGTAGCTTCTCCTTTCCTCCCCTTAAATAAAGTCTCCCACTAAACCTTATCGTCTGGTGGCCTAAAATTTTAATTCCTTAAATTTAGATGACAAGAATCCAGGTACACCTAAGTTTTAAGGGGCTTTGAGTCTAGCTGGGAAACCTACCTGTGGTAGTTTTGAATAGATGTCCCCCAAAAGAATCAAAAGTTTATTATAATTGTAAATTGTCTCCAGCTCTCTGGCTGGAGGAGGTGTCACTTTGGCCTGGCCTCCTGGGGTCTTGCTCCTGAGGTATTTCTAATTGAATGCAAAATTCTAGGGATACATATACAAAACAGCAGCTAGAAGTCTGGCAATTCTGCCCTTTTGTGAGTGACAGTGTTACAGTGTGCTTGCTGGCTTCTGGAGGTGCTGTCTCTGTCTCTGCTTGGATCTGTGAAAGGGAGCCAGCCTTTTTCTTTAACTTCCCTTGGGTCTGTTACTTCAATAAATACTTTCCTCCCAAAAATTGTGTCTGGTTTGGAAATTCATCCCAGTGACTTGTGGCTGACTACAACACTACCCTTCTCAACACTGCACCTAGCAACTTGTTAGGATTCTGGGACCCCCACCTGGACTGAACTGTGTGTATACCCTGTTACACATGGTGTGCTAGTTTTCTCCTCTTCTTAGCAACCGACCACTATCCATGATCAGTACCTGTCACAGTCAGCCACACACCGCTGGGATGAATCTTCAAACCAGGCACAATTTGGGGGAGGAAAGGATTTATTGAAACTCCAGATTGAGGGGAAGTTCCATAACAGCGAAAGAGGCTGGCCCTCTTTCAAAGGTCCAAGCAGAGAAAAAAAAACCCAACACCACATACACAGAACAGGGAACAGGCAGGGGGGTCAAGGAGAGAATTTCTTCCCCTTTATATAGCCTTAGGGTACGGTCTTACAACCTTTTCCCAGACTTTATGGCTTCCTGAGTCTCTGGAATTTCCTTCCTGCACTGCCCACACAGGAAAGGATATTTACTTCCAGCTTCTTTGAGCTTTTTTACATCCTGCCCCTTGCTGAGAGGCTGCCTTCCTGTAAACATCCTCAGAGACCCACCCAAGATAATTAAAAAGATCAAGTTGACAACAAAACCTAATCATCACAGTGCCAATTCATATATATTCTTAGACATGGTATTGGATCTGCAGGCCATCTTCCCTGGATCGGTTTTGGATGCATGCGCAGTAAGGCAACCTGTGTCCTCTGAGTGAGATTTTAAGGAGAATCTGTTATTCGCCATATTATGCTTATGCATAACTTGGAGTGCATATGTTTATGCATCATGGGAAGGAACATTCGAGAGAGAAGACCTTTGCCCACTGAGGTACATGACCAACTCCCCTGTACTTCTCTCAAGAGCCATATCTGCCTGAGTTCAGTCTCGCTCAATCTCCACCATTTGCGATATTTATGTCTTGTCTGCATCTAGCCCCTTCCTTTGTATTCTAGGATTTGCTCTTTCTCCTAATTTTCCCTCTGTGTCCCCACTGGAGTTGTTGATGTTAACATTGAACCAACAGAAGCAGTCACCTGTCTCATCCCAGGATTGCTTAAACTCATTAGTCTACGCCTGCTGGGTGCAGCCAGTCATCCCGTTATGAATTCATTTAACTGTGTCTCACTGCTGGGCATCTTAAAAATTGTGTTCAGATGGTATCATGAGGATCAAAAAACCTGAAAGGAATCCAGACACATGGTATTTTATTTTTCATCCTTCACATTCTCCAGCTCTTCCAGTTAAAATTCAAT